>VMBQ01004428.1:0-54714 GCA_007657795.1 Dreissena rostriformis | reverse complement strand
GATTTCATAAACCTAGTTTCTCATGAGAACCTAGGTTCTCATGAAAACCTAGGTTCTCATGAGAACCTAGGTTCTCATGAGAAACCTGGTTTCTTGGGATTTCATAAACCTAGTTTCTCATGAGAACCTAGGTTTTCATGAAAACCCAGGTTTTCATGAGAACCTATTTTCTCATGAGAAACCTGGTTTCTTGGGATTTCATAAACCTAGTTTCTCAGGAGAACCTAGGTTCTCATGAAAACCTAGGTTCTCGTAAGAACCTAGGTTCTCATGAGGAACCTGGTTTCTTGGGATTTCATAAACCTAGTTTCTCATAAGAACCTAGGTTCTCATGAAAACCTAGGTTCTCATGAGAACCTATGGTTCCCAAATGAAAACCACGGATTTAGTATTAAAGACGCGTAATTCTCAAAACCTAGGTTCTCATGAAAACTTATGGTTCCCAAATGAAAGCCACGGATATGGCAAGCAGTTCGACGCATTATCCCAAGAAACTAGGTTTTTCATGAGAACCTAGGTTCATATTCTGAGAACCTTGGTTTTAATGAGAACCTTGGTTTTCAAATGAGAACCTAGATTCTCATGAGAAACTAGGTTTCTAATTGAGAACCTAGGTTCTCATGAAAACCTAGGTTCTCATTTGAAAACTTGGGTTCTTGAAGCCATGTGCAATCTTCAAGCGATAACCTAGGTTCTCATTCTGAGAACCTAGGTTCTCATGAGAAACCTAGTTTCTTGAGATTATGCGTTTAACCGCTTGCCATGGGTTTACTCGCGCGCATACATGTATATAAATTAACTTCCCATTCTACTATTAATACTACTTATACTGCTACTACCATTAATACTTATAATAAGTATGATAATAATAATAATTGTCGGCTATTTAGATAAAAATAGTTGCATAAGTAAAGCAACAATATTATCGGAGTTGTCCGTAGTTTCTTTAAATTCGGTAAAAAAGAAACAAAGACAACAGAGAGATGTCAATTTGGCCGACAACAATTATTATTATCAACATAATTGCTTTAACTATTATCATTAGTAGTAGTAGTTGTAGAAGTAGTAGCAGCAGCAGTAGTATTAGTTCATGTTTGTACGAGCGCGAGTTAAACTTCAAGAACTATAGCGGGTATTTATGGAGCAAGGGAGCCTAATCCTATTAAGAAGCTCAAGTAACGGCACAAGTTATCTCTGCACCGCGAAATCATATGACTACATTTCATTCACTGTGTTTGTGAAAACTATGTGGTTTTCGGCGAAATAAAGAGAATTATTTCATAGAAAATAATGGTTTGTTTGCATAACATATTTTAAGAGATGGCTATATGTTACAGGAGAGGAGAAAATGACCGTGGGAAAATATTTTTCGGAACTCTTTTTTCGAACGGATTTGCCTCCCTTATATAGTTTTGGAGGGAAAACATGAAAAGTTCACTGATACTATTGCTCATTGCGTCATTGTCGACCTGAAATGGCTTGAAGTCACCCTAGGATGACTAGAAGCCGATTCTTGTCACCCTAGGTGACTTCAAGCCGATTCATCCCACCCTGGGGTGACTTGAATCGGCTTAAAGTCAACCTAGGGTGACAAGCGTCGGCTTGAAGTCACCCCAGGGTGACATGAATCGGCTTCTAGTCACCCTAGGGTAACTTCAAACCATTTCAGGTCGACAATGACCCGATGAGCATAACGCAGTGGGTCATCGTCGATCTGAAATGGCTTGAAGTCACCACAGGGTGACAAGAATCGGCTTCTAGTCAATCCCGGGTGACTAGTGGGCCATTTCAGGTCGACAATGACCCAATGAGCNAAATATTATTATACATGTATTAGCACAGATATAAATACATAACATAATTATTTTGATATAGATATCGTTTTGAAAACTGTAGAAGCGATTCAAAAGGGCTAAATAAATAATCCGTTAATATCCAGGTCAAGCAAGCGCTTCCACTTGTAGATGTTTAACTTTCACGTTTAAAATACGGCGATGTATGGGTCCGTACCTTTTTGGAATTTGGGACCGATTTCCTTTGCAAATAAGTTCATAATTATCAAAAAGATGTTTATTCTATTTTTTATTTTCTTTCTTTAGTATATCGATCGTTCAAAGCATGGCACTTCCGAATCATGTTATCTTAAGATTCTGAATAAGTCGAGGAAAAGTCAGAACGATACAGATTTTCAATACTGGGCCCCCTGACTCCGCATTTTAAACATGCCCTTGAAGCGTTCGATTTACACAGATCGTAGTCACAGCTATTGTAAACAACATGGCGGACATTTTAGAAAAAGACGCGAATAACAATAACAATAACAATGACTACTTCTATCAAGTTTCTTTTACAGTTTCTAGTCATACTATGATACCAGTGTGTTCTGATTAATGAGTTTAATAAAGTTTGTAAAACTTGTTATTCTGCTGTTTTCTTCACAGATACATAATCTGTAAAATATCGCGGTACGTACCGCGATACAGTGTTGCCGTACCACGATATACCGCGGTACGCTCACGGCGTATTGTGACAGCCCTACTATTAATATTATACTGCTACTACCATTGATACTTATAATAAGTATGATAATAATAATAATTGTCGGCTATTAAGATAAAAATAGTTGCATAAGTAAAGCAACAATATTATCGGAGTTGTCCGTAGTTTCTTTAAATTCAGTTAAAAAGAAACAAAGACAACAGAGAGATGTCAATTTGGCCGACAACAATTATTATTATAAACATAATTGCTTTAACTATTATTATTAATAGTAGTAGTTGTAGAAGTTGTAGCAGCAGCAGTAGTATTAGTTCATGTTTGTACGAGCGCGAGTTAAACTTCAAGAACTATAGCGGGTATTTATGGTACAAGGGAGCTTAATCCTATTAAGAAGCTCAAGTAACGACAAAAGTTATCTCTGCACCGCGAAATCATATGACGAAATTTCATTCCATGTGTTTGTGAAAACTATGTGGTTTTCTGCGAAATAAAGAGAATTATTTCATAGAAAATAATTGTTTGTTTGCATAACATATTTTAAGAGATGGCTATATGTTACAGGAGAGGAGAAAATGACCGTGGGAAAATATTTTTCGGAACTCGTTTTTCGAACGGATTTGCCTCCCTTGTATAGTTTTGGCGGGAAAACATGAAAAGTTCACTGATACTATTGCTCATTGGGTCATTGTCGACCTGAAATGGCTTGAAGTCACCCTAGGGTGACTAGAAGCCGAATCTTGTAACCCTAGGTGACTTCAAGCCGATTCATCCCACCCTGGGGTGACTTGAATCGGCTTAAAGTCAACCTAGGGTGACAAGCGTCGGCTTGAAGTAGGGTGACATGAATCGGCTTCTAGTCACCCTAGGGTAACTTCAAGCCATTTCAGGTCGACAATGACCCAATGAGCATAACGCAGTGGATCATCGTCGACCTGAAATGGCTTGAAGTCACCACAGGGTGACAAGAATCGGCTTCTAGTCAATCCCGGGTGACTAGTGGGCCATTTCAGGTCGACAATGACCCAATGAGCATACTATTTATGTTAAGAAACAATCTGAATTTAACTGTAATTTGATTGCATTTTAACTCGTTCTATCAGCAAATCTAAATGGAGATTGATTCCTTACATTTTTCGACTTATAGTACTAGTAGTGTGCGTTTTCCTGAATTAATCAATAAGCATATAGATATATTAGGACATTCTCTAGACCCTGTTGTATACCAGGCGATCTTAAAATTACTATTTGCTGTGTAAAACAAGATTTGAACAACATACAACTACATTTTGTGTTATTTATATGCTAATTGAAGTCGTGGTTGTTTTTGTATTCTCATAGCAAAACTATTATCCGTATATACGCTCGTGATTTATAATTATGTAAGGGAGTAAACTAGTATACTTATAACAATAAAGTGATGTACTTGTTCTTTCCTTTTGACATTTTCTATAATTTTCATATCGACAGAGAAAAAATTATTCGAGTTTCTGGTTTGAAATACGATGACAGATTTCAAGAAACGCAGTTTACTTCTCTGATACGAGTTGTTCAATACATTGCATCAAAATTCATTTTTGATACTCTATAACACAACTATTTATAGGACACTGGGAGTTCGCAGATAGGACATGGGTACACGCAATCCCCTTGCTGTTGTTGTAGTATTGTTTTACTTAAAAGCAGCAACACATAAACAGAACAACAACTCTGGTTTCTTTATTTTTTATGTAAAACCAATTTATGCCTAGCGTCTAGAAAAAAGGCCTTGGCAAACAGCGTAGACCCTGATGAGACGCCGCATGATGCGGTGTCTCATCAGGGTCTGCGCTGTTTTCTTAAAGGAATTTCTGTAAGAAATATTCTAAATATAGAAATACTATACTAGACATCCCTAATTTTGGAAATAAATTGATCCAATTTAGAATGATGGGAGAGTCCACAAGGCATAAATGGGTTAATATAACAAGTTCTTTCTAAGGTGATCAATACTGTGTAAGCATTCAAGTGGAACCAAACAAAGTAAACAAAGAATGGTACAAAATAATTGAGTCGCGCTCTACGAAAAGGAGGTTTAATTCATGTGCGTATAGTGTTGTCCTAGATTAGCCTGTTCAGTTCGCACATGCTAATCAGAGACGACACTTTCCGCCTAAACTGGATTTTCGCCAAAGGATGGACAGTGCATAGGTTATTTACCAGATGTTGAGAACCCATGTCTACACAATAACGACCATTGTTGTTTAAGTAAACTAAAACATATGAGCCACGCTCTGTGAAAAGGGGGTTACATGCATGTACGTAAAGTGTAGTCCCAGAGTAATCAGGGACGACACTTTCAGCCTAAACTGGATTTTCTTCGAGAAGTGTCTTCCTTTAAACGACGAAAAATACAATAAAAGCGGAAAGTGGTGTCCCTGATAAACCTGTGCGGACTGCAAAGGCTTATTTGGGGCGACACTTTACGCACATGCATTAAACCCCTTTTACACAGAGCAAAGCTCATATGAAAACACTTATTAACATATCTTTCATGCCGAAAATATTCTTTTGAAAATCATAAAACATTATTATAACATTATTTTTAAAATATTGCATTTTTTTTTAAACAGAGTTTGTAAAATGAAATTATGCTTTACCTTTCAAACACTTCGGGGGAATTACCTTGGGCATTGACCTTATACATTTTTAAAAAGTTCTGAACACTCAGAACAGTGGGAGGATACAAACACTAGCATTCAGGCGAGCAATGAATGTTTTAAATGTTAATATTCTTGACATATATTTTAACTCTCATAACAGAGTTACACCATTTACACTTCATTTTCTTAAAACGATATCATCAGGAACTATTTTCTGGTAGCAGGCCCTTCAAAACAGGGCCTTTTTCCACAGATTGTGACGCACACACTTAAAGAAATGTGGATCCATTCAGTACTTAAACCAACTCAAGTTATCACTTGAGAATACTTGATTGCCCTGTTATCTAAAATAGATAAATCAGTTTTTTTTTTAATTATCAATGAGCTACGCTCTGGGAAATCGGGGTTTAATACATGTTTAATACAAAGTGTTTCCCAGCCGGCAAAAGCTAATCAGGGACGACACTTTCCGTTTAAAATGTTCATAACACTCAGAACACAGTGGGGTGATAGAAACTGTAACATTTAACCATGCATTATTTGTTTTCTGTGTTAATATTTACAACATGCATTTCTTAAGTAATTACAGTGTTTCCGCATTAACATGTCGTTTTCCATAATCAATACTATCAACAGGCACTTCTTTTTTCACAGATTGTCATAGATTGTGACGCACCCACTTAAAGAATTATGGAGCCATTCAGAACTTTAACAAACTTAAGTTATCATTTGAGAATACTTGATGGTCCTGTTATCTAAAAATAGATATATCAGTGTTTAAACATCAATTGAGCGTTGCAGGGACGACACTTTACGCTTTTATGGATTTGTTTGTTAAATGGAAGTTTCTTATTAACGACGCACATGCACGAAACCCCATTTTGGCCAGACATAGGCTCAATTTTATCGATTATGTCAAGAGGAAATGATTAATACGTTTCCGCCCTGGCCTAAAAACAAACTCCCGAGATGGTTTGTTTTTAGATGCACACCAATTCATGAAACCTCAATGAAGAGATTATTTTGACATTTTGAAGTACTTCAAAACTGTCAATGCATTGATTTTCATGACAACCTTCAGATCTAGAAGGAATGTTTAACTTTTATCTTAGGTTTGTGTGGCATGTGAATCTGTCCTGACTCATTGTGCGAAAAAGGTTTGGTATTGAGGCCTGCTGCTGAATGTGATGAAAATTTATAAATGATGCAGACAGAAATAGTTCTGAATTATTTTTTGATAAACATGTGATTTTGTTCAATATTGTATTTGAGCTTCCAATGATGCATTTCTAAAAAATATTTTTTAATAACAGCAAATACATAGAAAGGTATCAAGTTAGGCAAACCCATATACATATATTAAGTCACCGAGTGAAGCAATTGTACAAATGACGCTGGAAACTGTACTAATCAAACACTTAGTCTTACAACATTTCAGGTGACATCTACAATTATACTGAGTGATTCTATTATCCAATGTAAGATTACATCGGAAAATGTGATGAGTCAAGTGCAATTCAATATAACGTCATCAACTGTATGGAGTCAGCGTTTTATGAAATCTTAGACGATGATAAAAAAATGCAAGAATAATTTAGATACCATTTTAATTAAAGCTCGTACATTTGTAATTGTTTGTTAGCAAGTTGCATAGATTTTATGCAACATAAAATGGTCTGCAAAAAATGTACTTTACGAAAGCGTATTGAAACAGTAATTTTTGAATGAATTGGAAAGTGATGACCTTGAGTTTATACAACTAGGAATGATTTAAAACTAGGTGATACATAATTGCTTTTACATGTATAAGAAAAAGTTGTACCTGTTTTATTGAATAATACTGAATTCCACTTCCATATTTATATCAACAACATTTCTTATTAAATGATTATTATCTAGTACACTGAACACAGAGTTGATCATGTTTGTCTTGTTGGTGTTGTTTGTACTAAAGTTTAATGGCAGTAAACAGCCGGTCCAAACAGACCAACACTTTGATGAGGTATGGTTTCATTTACACGTATTATATATTTTATTATTTCTTTCGGTTGATTTGCATTGCAAGTGACTTTTTTATATTGATTCATCTCTTAAGCATGTCCTATATTTTAATTGAACAGTCTGTTGAAAAAAAGTAAAGAGCACAAGGGATTCTCGAACGATAAACCAATGTGATAAACCTTCGCATGCTGTGTCATGCAAATTATTTCGTAACTATCGTAACTATTTCCGCCATATCAGAGTTTTGGGGTCTTAACCCCGTGATTGAAACATTTTAGGGATTGCAGAGATAAAACACGTATTTGGATTAGACTGATGGGTGGTTTAAGGTAATAATAATATAATTTGAGGATTTTTTCATATGTCATTTAAATTTGGAACGATTTGGAAGTGATTTAGTGAGCTAAACTGTGGGATCTTGGTAAAGCTAAGAAACTACACAGAGTTTTTATTGGTCGATTAACAACAGAAATATGAAAATTACTTGAATTTAAACATGATTGTATAAGTCATTAAATTTTAAATTAAACTGAGAGACTAATTTAATTATACTGTGCTAGTCACCAGGATTTCTGTTTTTCTTGTTTCTTGTGTAGTTACAAACAAATATTGTGTTCGTGTCAATAAGAAGACCAGAGAGCATCTAATGAGGATGTTCACTTTTATATTATATTATTATGTATATATATACAGATGTATTTTATCCAAACCTGTTTTTTTTTAGAACTGAATTCAGAAACAGTATTAAACCATGAACTGGCAGGTGCGAATGGTTGTTTTGCTTGTCACCATAACAGCATGTAAGTTTTTAAGCTGTTTTATTTTACATTGTAATTCTACATGTTGGAATCTAATTTCTTATATTCAATGCGGAGAACCCAGGTGACTTTTTGGTAGGTTGCAGTCACTAAAAGCTGAACAAACATCCTTGCATAGGGCGACGAATCAAAGTTTTTTAAATACTTCGAATGTTTGTGTTTCAAATATATCTAACAAACCTGTTCATATGCCTAATTGTCTAAAGTTTTCAATACAAGTCGCCATTCGCCTTTAGAGTGATTGCATTTCGAGAACAATGCATTAATGTTGGCAAATATTCAACCAATCAGTTTCATTCNAATGAATCGAATCTTGGTTAACACATGGGGTACTGAGCTGCTTTCCGAAATAAAGTGATAAGACATGCTTATTACAAAATATGTGTTTGAAAAATTCATTTATGCGTGTATTGTTGTCAAAACTGCAATATAACATCAGAAATGAGAAAATTTGTCATTTTACTGAAGTGAAATTTGTGATTACAACACTAAAGTATAGCAACTGACGAACCCAAACTCGAGTGTTGGCTTTTTTGATGATTATGTTACATACAGTCGAATTCAAGTGCACATATTGTGTTTTATAGCAGTGTGCGTAGGAGTCTGTAAATAGCGGTCAAATACGGTTTCACAGATGAAGCAAATATGCATCCGTGTTATACATATGTGATATGTACTGAAGTACAGGCATCACGTTCAAAAAGTCTCTATTCAAGTACATATAAATGCAACACAACGGGTGGCAGAATTGTTGCACTGTCGTCTTAAGTACATACCATGCGTTACTGTGCATGCATATTAAATTCTTTTACAGTCGCACGACCCATGCAGATAATACATATGTATGCGTGATAGAATGATTTACATGAGCGCTGTCTTTAATATTCAGTTCATAATTGATTATGAACATTGACTATGAAAAGACAATGACCTGATGTTCCACAAGGTGCGATGGAATAAAAAAAAAACTTCATACGAACGCCTTTGGCATATTGTTTGGAAAAAAGATACAAACACAGTGATAATTTGTTCATATATTTAATGTTCTTTTTTATTATTTGAAGTACGCATGCATTCAATGATTTATAACATAAGAAGAGGGTGATCGTACACAAGTTCAAAAAGATTGTACAAAACACGTGCCATAACGTGTGTATACAAACGTGTTTAACCTATACGTCTGAATAGCATCTTAATTGAAAATAGCTATCAAACATAGAGTTAAAATACGACGANTTTGTTTATATATATTAATGGGATTGATTTTCGGCTACTTCATTATAAGATCATTGCATTTCATTCTCCAAAAAACAACCTGCATCTGTATGCAACATATATTGACACAACCAAAATATATATTGCTATCAATGTAAATGCTACTAATTGTTGTTTTTTTTGCGCCTCGCTTAACAACTGTAAATGATACCTTCCGGCATTTGATTGGTTCCTTAGAATGTTTTCGTTTGGAATATGCTATAAGCAAAATCATACATGCACTCTTGCCAAGATCAATTCTAAATGTATGTTTAATTCCAAGCTTTTTAAAATGTACATTTTAATCTAAACAATGACACGCAGTGCTGAACTTGCTTTCATTTTACCTAGATGTAGAAGAAACTTCAACTGAAAATGCCACAAGTCCAACTTCGCCACCTGTTACGACCACAATTCAGACAAGTCCAACTTCGCCACCTGTTATGAACACAATTCAGACAAGTCCAACTTCGCCACCTGTTATGAACACAATTCAGACAAGTCCAACTTCGCCACCTGTTATGAACACAATTCAGACAAGTCCAACTTCGCCACCTGTTATGAACACAATTCAGACAAGTCCAACTTCGCCACCTGTTATGAACTCAATTCAGACAAGTCCAACTTCGCCACCTGTTATGAACATAATTGAGACAAGTCCAACTTCGCCAGCTGTTATGAACACAATTCAGACAAGTCCAACTTCGCCAGCTGTTATGAACACAATTCAGACAAGTCCAACTTTGCCACCTGTTATGAACACAATTCAGACAAGTCAAACTTCGTCACCTGTTAGGACCACAATTTAGACAAGTCCAAATTCGCCATCTGCTTATGCCTCAAATACGAAGAATGTAAGTTCGCCAACGGCTAATACCACAAATACTGCGAGTGCAAGTTCGCCACCGGTAAATACCACAGTAACGACGATTGCAGATACCACATATCCGAAGGGTTCAAGTGTCACAACAACAAACAAATCTGATTCAACTTCCCATTCAAGTTCTTTTATTGACACGAATGGATTCAACAGAACAGACGCTGTTAACGCACTAACTACGACAACGGACACACAAGACGCACAGAAAAGTATTATATAATTCTTTTTCAATTTATTACTTTAAAAATAATTACCGCTGGTGGCACTTTTGGACTTTCAATTCGCTAAAAATTAAAGCGGCAATATGCTAAAAACTTTTATAAATTTTATTTTGGTGGAATGAAACGGATGAATATCAAATATGTTTATGCATTTGTATTATACCATTACACATTAATTTATTAGGATTATTTGAAAGCCTTATTAATACTAATTCATCAGGATTGTGTTAGTATTTGGCTTTTAAACAAATTTCATGGGCAAATTAATAAAATATGGGATGAAATGAAAACTAGTGCCAGATATTCACATCTAAAATTCTTTAATATGCATACAAACCTTTTGACACTGTACATATAGACGGGATAATTACAAATAATATTGATGATTCAGCACATAACAATATACTGCGTAACAGTATTGGTAAAATTAGAAGTTAGTGCTGTAAGAAGTTTTCTTGAAGAATTATGTTCAAACAAATTTTGCAAATGAAATTTTCACTATTTCTCATGTTCTTGACATTGTTCTTGACAGATGGATGTTCAAGATTGGAAGCCGTTTGGTCAGTGATATACATACTGTTGTCGGTAGCAACCAGCCACTTCTGAACGATGTATGCAAGGTATCGCGTAATAATCTTTACTATATAAAGTTACATCTAGATAAAGTTACATAATACATGGTGTTACACAATTCATAAAGAAATATCATACATAATGTCATAATATTATATTTAAACTATAATTCATAATGTAATATAGTAAAATTATAAATGAAGAAAAAATATATATATAACTAACATATCAAATGAATAAGCCTCCAAAATTAAGTAACACAATTTATGAATAGACAAAGCATCAAAGAGACAGTATCATAATACGTCGATTACTGAATTACATACGGTAACACATGTTTTATTAAAAAAACACTAATATAAAATTTTAAATGCTCTAATTAAGGATTCTGAATTATATTTGTAGCAAAATACATAATGCAAAAATAAAATTAAATAATCCATACATATCACGTATTAATTGTTACAAAATACATCGTTTAAATACATACTAGCTTCTGTGTTTGTACTTTTTGCAAAAATTATATCATGTATACCTTACCCCAATTAAACGTAAAAGTTTATCCCTACTGCCTTTAAAATAAGTATGTTTCTTCTTTTCAAAATCGTTGTTTTTTCACTGTTCATATTTTGTTTTGAAATTTCACTGAATTTACACATTGAATTTATAAATATATATATATAATATTGTGACATTGATTTTGTCAAAAATATTATATTTTGACACGTGACATTGTTTAATTTATAAATATATGCATTGAAGNTAATGTAATATAGTAAAATTATAAATAAAAAACATATATATATATATATATATATAAAACTAACATATCAAATAAATAAGCCTCCAAAATGAAGTAACACAATATATAAATAGACAAAGAATCAAAGAAACAGTATCATAATACACGATGTACATATGTATAAGTCTGAATAAACTGTCTGTTCTGTTCTGTTCTGATGCCTGTTAAATATGCTTGTTGTTATTGATCACACTGCACCTTTAGTATGACCTTGACCTTTGCCTTAGTGGCATAAGACTTAAGTTCTACACGCCATCTCCAAAATGCTTACCATTTGTGGTAAATTGAAGTCTATAAAAGCTACATAATTATCATATTTGACCTTTGATCTCAGTCGTACAAGCGAAAGACTGTCTCTACATGGGGAACGCATTTAAGTTATTTTTCTACTGCATGACGAGTGATAAAGTTTCAGTTTAAATCTGACTTTGACGTCTTAGTGTGACCTTGACCTTTGTACTAGGGAGACAGATGTAACACGTGACATACAATCTCCACATGTTGAACATTCAAGCTATTTTATTGTTAAAATTTGACCTTTGACCTGTATGTGTAACCTTTACCTTTGAGTTAGGAGATACGTGATTCACGCAACACGCCATCACCTAGTGGTGGTAATCTGTGGTTAATTATTTTGAAATTGCTAGATGAATGACACAGAACAGTCTGGACGATCTGTTTTTGACAAAATGTAAAGTTTGACTATAAGTTTAACCTTGACGTTTAATGAAAATATTTTTTATGATTGTTATACAGAGCTTGGTTTGCATTCCAAGTAATATAATATTTATGGTTATCCGCTACCAATGTTATTAGGTTTTCTCAGATTATAAGTGTCAGTTGCTTTCATCTTTTGAAAATTTACATGATATATTTTTTTAATATTTTGCCACATCGTCTTTTCCAGGCAAAGAAAGCACGTGCACCTGATATGATGTCCTGAGACATGAAATGTCGTTACATGCCACATTCGCCATACTACTTGGCGTTAATTTTGGTTGATTACTATATAACACAAAATTGTGAGCATTTATTAAACAAAGGAACAAATCAAAGCCCCTATGTAACAAAAAAAAATAGATGCTCGCCAAAATGGCATCGGTTCCACTGAAAGAAACTTATTAATTTCACTTAAAACTTTATAGTTTGTAAGAATTATGTTTATGTTTGCTTTTTGGCTTTTATGCTATACTGTGTGCTTTATACGAATGTACTATTTTACTAGAATTACTCCATAAGCATTGCAAGCTTTCGCATGTATATAATTATTACCAAATCATTACTATATTTTTTTTTTTTATATCTTCGACTTGATCAGGAAAATTTCCATAACAAACAAGTTCTGAAAATATTGTTATATTATTTGTATTCATTTGACTGGGGATTTGTTTGTTTTATATCATAATTATTTGGTGAAATTTTATAATAATATAATAAATGGAACACCCATGGTTCACAGACATGAATCACCATCGTAATATCATTGACATAAGCTTTGGTTTATGAATGTTGAAAGACCATGTGTACGTGTACATATTAATCTGTAGAAACAAGACGTGTATGTTTTTAAGAAAATTCTTATTAAGCATCCAATGTCGTGAAACAAGAAAACAATTAAAATTCCAATTAATATTACTAAAATATGTTGTTTTTTATTGGTTGTAAAAATATCTGTGTATTCATGGACAAATTAAAGAGTATATAACCTATCTGGAATTTTATTAGTGTATTTAATACAGCACCCTAGGTTCTTTGACATGACAATAAGAAAAGTCAATCAATTTTCTTTACAACTTTTCTTTTTAAATATTAGTATGACAATGCGACAGTAAAGTGTTCTTAAGTCATGTCTTGTCATTCTTTGTCTAGTGTCGCTATAAATTATTAATTGCTGCGAGTCGTATCGTACGTCGTGTGTAGATTGGTCGACGGTTTTGTTAACAAGTCACAAATACTCATTTAAATAATCTATTTTTTGAAAGCACTTATGATGTAGCAAAAGTAACGATTCCTTGAAGCATGTCAATATGAATAGTCCACTTAAAGAGCAATATAACGACTGCACCATTTTACCTTCTTTGTCAAGTAACTTGGATTGTTGAGGTTCTTAAGAATTTGACGCTGTGTTAAGGGTTGCATTTTATTCTCGTTACAGCAGGCAAAACATTGAGCTCATTGTCATGCCTACTTCAGCCAACCACTTTTATTTAAACAAGTGCTTTCACTGTAAAGGCCAAATGCACTAGTAGTATTACTGTGATCTTCAAGTGTGATACTGACCTTCAACGTTGGGGAACTCAGGCACGTTTAAAAAAGAGAAATCACAAAATATCCTCTTGTGATTGGGAATGCTCATGACAATCAATGTTTGCACGTACAGTTGTGCTTAACACAAGAAAATAAAACAAAGGACAAGTCTTCTATAAATATCAAAGAAAGAGTTATGACTCGTGTACTCCCCACTTCCTCTAAACGTATAATACTATTATATTTCATTTGAATCTCTTAAATACGTTATAAGTTATAAAATGAACATAAAATAACACTATGTAACTCGCCTCTTCACAAGAAAAATAACAAGGGAAATAACTCCTAAAACACTGAATTGAGTTATAGTTATTGCACTCTCCACTTACCCACAATGCTCTCTGTAGATTCATGAAGTTTCAGCTCCATATCTTCAATTGCAATAGAATTATTGATTGCACATGAAAATTTACTAAGGCCTAAGGGCATTAACTTTGAAAAAAAGTAATGATAGTGTACTCCGTAATTTCCTCTCAAAGCTTTTTATCAAATTATTCAGTACTATTTGAATCCATTCCATGTTTTTCTAGTTATGCTTTGAACAAGAAAATTATAGTTTATATTTATGTTCTTCACTGTAAGCTGCACATCAAAATACACAAAGGGAAATTATTTCAAAATACTTTAGAAAGAGTTATGGTTTTTCAACCCAGCACTTACTCTATTTTCATATTCAATATATGAAATTTTATTTGAATACCGTTAATACTAATGAATTCCTGCTTGGCACATAAAAAAATAACTCACATAAACATTGAAGAAATAGTTATGGTCCATGTACTTTACGTTTTTTTTCAAGTCATCTATCATTATTTGAAAGTTAATTTGGATACTCTTAATTCGTGTAGACCAATTTTCAACACAATAAACGTACTATACTAAAAATAACTAAGGGAAATAAATCCAAAACATGCAGATAATTGCTGTGGGTCTTGTACTCTGCACTTCATCTGAATGTCATATATTAATGTACAACGTTGTATTTAAATCATTTATATAATAGAGGAGTAATGATATGCACGCGAAATTTGATGTAAGGGTAACAACTCTGTAAATCACGAAGAAATAGTTTGCAAAAGCTGCATTTTTTAATTGTATTGCATATAATAAATGAGGCTTCCAACTATATAGTTTGTATCAATCGTACTTCGAAAGATATTTTCGCTTGATATTTTTTCTTTGTCAGTCACAGTACAAGTAAGATACTTTACCTGCATCATTATATTTCTCTTTGAAATAAGATCAAACGATTCAGTTTATCAACATATTTGTGTGGGATGTTTTTTTCTGTAATCCACATAAAGATCAATTGTTTGAAACTATTTACTGTTAAATCATTACTACTCGTGGGACAATAATTTGTGTTAATAATGTTGGTTGATCGATCACAAATTTAAGACAAACACATCGGAAAATGACCGACGCAAATTGTCATTTTTTCCAAAAAAAGAATTTCACAAAAATACATAAAAAACCGAAAAGGTATAATACTGACGAATATAAATGAGTTTACAGTATCCCTGATTTGAAGGGTTTGCATAAAAAATATTAAATATAAAAACAGAGCAGAACTGAGCAAGTTCTTCTTCTTTTTGGATTTATCTGCCGACACTCGATAATTATCCGGATTGTTTACACTGCTGGTAACCTTGGTTACCTAAACTTTACATGGCTCCTGATAACAAATAGTCGATGAATCACATTATCATTATGACAAACACAGTGTACAATGCACTTCAAAGAGTCTTTTTGAATGATGACAAAATATAGTTATCATAAGAACGTTGGTTTAGGCCAGGTTGAGTATATTGACAAAAGAAATGCACTTCAATTGACTCAAGATAATTTGTCTAAGCCTATTCATTTTAGCTAGATTGCATGATGGCGTGGGAAGCCATATGGGAAGATTAATTTAAACTTTTCATGATGAAGGGAAATTAGTGTCAAATGACGATATTTGAAACCAGATAATTTTTTACCAAAAAAGTGTATATATTATTTAACATTTAAGTACGGATAATTTCTGTACATGGCTGCGAAACTACTATCTAGTCTCAGAAAAAAAAATGTTGCTGCTATCTTGGTCTTGGCCTCAAGCTAAATTGATTGTAATTTTTTACCTAATTTTATCGATTCCAAAACTGGTAAAAGAAAGCCATCGCTCCCCTAATTGCAAGATAAAAATATGTCAAATACTTAACCTGGTGTTCAAGTTGTCTAATCAATGTTTCATCCAGAATGAGTCATAAATGTGGCTTCTAGATGGGTAATATGGGTCTTCAAAAGAGTTCACCTAGTGACCTAATTTTGGGACGCATGTAAGCTAGATTCGAACTTGGCCGAGATATTGCCAGGATAAACTTTCTTATTATATTTATCAAGGTTGATTAATAAATGTGGATTTTATAGTTGAAACAAGGTTTTTCTAAGATATGAACTGGTGACCTAGTTTTTGGAGACACGTAAGCCTGATTCAATTTCGGCCTAGACATTATGAAGACAAATACTCTGACGAAGTTTCATCAAACTTGATTTATAAATGTGGTCTCTGAAGTTCTAACATTTATATTCTCTTCATTTGGTCTGGTTACCTTGTTGTTTTCATTTTGGATTTAATATCGGCCTAAATTTTGTATAGATACAAATTCTCAGTAAGACTTAAAAACTGAGGCATAAATGCAGCCATTAGATTTGTAACAAGTTTGTAACTTTCAACAAGATTTAACTTGTGACATAGTTTTTGCAGGCATGTGACCCATATTCAAACTTATACTAGACATTGTTGAGTAAAACATTCTGATTAATTTTCATTGAGCTTGAGTGATTATTATAGTCTCTAGAGTGGTAAAAATGTTTTTTTGTTAAAGATTTGACATGGTCACCTAGTTTTTGGATGCAATCCAGGTTCAAACGCAATCTTAATATTGTCAAGATAAACATTCTGACTTAGTTCAATCAAGATTGAGTAATAAATATGGCTTCTAGAGAGGTAATACTATACAGTTATTTCATGGATGCGCGGTTAACAGTCAAAACTGTTGTCCCAAGGTATCAGGGATGACTTTGGAACTGTTGCCCGAGGCCGAGGGCAACACTTCAAAATGTCACCCTGATACCGAGGGACAACAGTTTTGACTGTACACCAAGCATCCTTGAAATAACTGTTTTATTACCTGATCAAATTACAAGCGGTCAACAGTTCAAACTATTGGCAGGTCAACAGTTCGAAATATTCACAGGTTAAACATTGCAACATTACTTTTTCGACGAGGAAATAGCAAAAAATAATTAATTATCATTCATGTAAGGCATCAGGTTATAACAAATTTTAAGATATAACTCGATGACATTTTCTTACCAAATTACATCAAGATTGGATTCAAAATGTGGTAAAAACGTAAAAGTTGATAATCTCACGAAACACTGCTTTGAAGGCAAGACATAGACGGTGCACACTAGCTAACATTGAGCACTTCATGCTCAGGAGAGCTTAACAAATACTTGACACAACATTATCCTGACGTGGCAAAGTAGGAGTACATTGCACTTGGGGATGCTTGTCGAAGATGCTGAAAGATAAAGCACTCGAAACGGCTCCTGGTGATACGCGTTCAATGTAATTTAAAGGGACTTGTTCACAGATTTTCGTATTTTGAAAAATGCCATTATATATGTTTACTAACAATTTTTTTATGTTTTAAATAGTCTTAACTAATTATAATACCAAGAAAAAAAAATGAATGAAAAACATTGCCGTCCCCGGGGTTCGAACCCGGGTTACCTTGAAGCAAAAGCCAACTCACTACCACTGGGCCACACAATCTTTCGTATTCTGCATTAAAACATAACCAGTATTCAAATCCTCGAGGTAATTCCCAAATTACCGAGGAAAAGCGTTACAAATGATTTATTATTTTACCGATTTCGAATGATGATAATCCGTTAATAAACCAATATTTTAAAAAATTGTCTAAGTCAAGAGTGTTATATCGCTTGATTTAGCATAATACATACATTCTTAGTTGGATATACGACAATTATTTTGGAAATCGTCATTTTACTCAACCGTGAACAAGTCCCTTAAAGACAAAACTGAAAGTTATGAATTATTTTTTGAGGATAATATTCTTCAGAAAGGATTGGAAACAGTACCAATATTATCGCACACACTGGTGATGAAAAAACACCTCCGTAATAACGTTATTTTCTTCCGCTAAGTTGTAGCACCTTTTATTTGAGAAGGAAAGCGTTGTTAAGGAAAAGAACTGTTACTATCAGTAGCTTTAGTCTCAAAACTAATATTAATCTGTGGACAACGAGGATTTCAGTGTGAATAATTTGTATTATGAATTTTTTAAATCTATTGTGAATCTTTTAAATATATTATAAATCTTTTATTACTATCATGGATTTTTTAAATCTATTATGAATCTTTTAAATATATTATGAATTTTGTATATATATTATGAATCTTTTAAATATATTATGAATCTTTTAAATCTATTATGAGCCTTTAAAATCTATTATGAATCCTTTAAATATATTATGAATCTGAATGTCTTTTTATTTTAATTAATTAATTTGTATAATTTGCGACGTTGATTTATCTGATTTGAATTGATTTATTTACTAGATTTTGAATTTCCATCTGTGCGCGATTAATTATATGATAAAAATAAAAACATACACCTGTTGTTCAGTAATTGTCTTTTAATTTTTAACACAAGCTCTTTGCATGCAAGGAAGGCTCAAAACACCATTTCAAAAATATGTATTATGCTTCTTAATAAATGTATTAAATATGATCCTAAATCAAATGCTTTTAGCCATGAAAGTCATTGTAAATTATCTGATAGCGTTCATTTTGGTTGATGACTAATGTCACTGTTAACTTGTGCATACATATACGTTTAAGCCACATAAACACTCAAAATTAACGAATATTTCGTAAAATATTTCGGAAAATTAAGTTACCCCCCCCCCCCCAAAANTGAATAAGATACACACTACTCAAAATTAACGAATATTTCGTAAAATATTTCGGAAAATTAAGTTACCCCCCCCCCAAAAAAAAAAAAAATAGGGTTCCTTATAGCAATAGCCAAAATGTCAACGCCAGGCGAAGCCTGGTTACATAGATTGAATAAGATACACAATACTCGTTTTTATGTTTTGTGGAAAAATATATTCAACACATGTTCATGTACAATGTTAGTGTAAGTGTGCCGTATGAACAGATATCTTTGCGGGAAATTAAAATGGAATATAGTGTTCCACAAAAAATAAAAACCGAGATATGGTATCTCGTTAATTCTTTAATACTATTTTTGATTAATCGATTTTATTTTGACATCCAAGGTCCTGCGATACGATATAACTATTTTGAGACTTCGTTATTAGTTGATGGTAGGAATATGTTAATATGCTATTTATACAACATTTGTCAAACATGTATACATGATTATTACACAGAGTTTTGTTCCGTGATTGTTTATTAATTTTAAAAATTTTAAAAAGTTTTTAATCCTCGATTAAAAAAAATGGAAAAACAAGAGATATTTATAAAACATGTATGCGTTGCAGCCAAGTCATCAACATGTGCAAATGTTAAGAGATTTTAAATATTGAATCCTCATGTGACCTTGAACTTTAAATCTCAACAGTAAGGGATTGTCCTTCCCTCAAGACAAACAAGAATACTAGTTCTAATGTATATGATCCTTAACATGAAAACACTTTTCATGTTACAAAAGCCTGTGACCTTGACTTCTGATTGGTTGACCTAAAAACTGCTTCTTTCTGTCCTCCAGAATAACCAGCATATTAATTTGGTTGATCGTAGGTTAAAGTTCTCTACATATCATATGGAAACAAACATCCGTAGTCTATGACAAAAATGCTTTCCCCAATAACAACCAGCGTATGAATTGGGTTGATCGTAGGTCAAAGTTCACTAGATATCATGTGGAAACAAACTGTTCTATTGAAACAGCTAAGTCCCTGTGGCCTTGGCGCTTGACACACATGTGATAGGTGTCTTCCTTCGTAGTAACGAGCATAAACATGTTGATGATCGAGAATAAGAGCCTTCTATCGGTATAAATCTGAAACAAATTTCATGTCATAAGCCTCCATGACCTTGACTTTTGACCTAGCGACCTAAAATGAAAAGGAGTCTTCCATTCCTCCCAAGTGACTAGCATACCAATTTAGATTATCATTGGTTAAAGCATTATCTAAATATAAAGTGCAAAAACAGGTTCCATGATGTGAGCACCTGCGATCTTGATCTTTGGCCTTTTGGATATAAAAGCATAAATACATCGTACTTTCCTCCCAAGTAACAAGCATACCAATCTAGATGATCATATGTCAGCGTGTTCTCTAGATATCATTCTACATGACAATTTGGTTGGAAACAAGCAGTACTGTACCATCACACATGATTTCAGTCACACGATCACAACATTCAAAGCCAAACTAATAATACCATCCACTCTTTTCATATTGTGTATATATAGAGAGTTTAGAGTTTATTTCAACATACATAAGGCTTTAAGCCCATGAGTACACACACATTACAACAGAATATATTCACAGATGGTCAATGACTTACAGCATTTTTAACATAACCTAGATCAAAATCTTAATACAACATATTTGTAAACACTTTATCGTATTTTGTAATTTTAAATTAAGTAGATAAATACATGAAAGTACATGGAGATCTATTGATAATATAAGTCAGCTCTCAATTTGAAAGCTTTAAAAACAAAAATGATAGATTTCGTACCCTTTTTGTATTGTCAGTCTGTTAGAGGTCAATAAACTTGATCATGTTTGTGTTCTTCCAATAAAAGGTATTAAATACGTTTTAAATAAATCAATAAACATTTGGCATTCAAGTAAAACATAAAATTCGTCCTCAAAAACGTAACAGTGTTTGCATTTTCTGTTTTGAAACTGTATCTTTTCAGGCTTGTGTCATCTCCCTGCTTCTACTTCAAGTCTGTGGGCAAATACTCTAAAACGAGTAAACGCAATTCTAGATTTTGAAACATTAACTACATTTAAATATGGTTGGAACTTAAAAAAAAGTGTAAAGGCTATAACTTCTACCTCTGGTCGTGTTTTCCATGTCCATATATATACACACAAACAGCTTAATCTGTGACAATAGGCATGATAAAAGTTCTTATAATATAGAACATATATTCCTCGTATTTTTTTTTTTTTTTTGCTATGGTTGTGGTCAGAAAAGTCAGATGCAATTAAACAAATAATTACCATTTTAACATAATTATTGTCATTAAACCCAATGGAAAAGGGGTATGGTGCAAGCACCTACACCAGTAACCGGGTGATTGGCCAATCCACATTCAATGGGGGCATAGCTATATCTTGAGAAGGCTCTAATAGTAGGCGAGTTGATGTGAGACCAAACCATTTCAATGCACTGATTACTTTGTGATTACAATATATGAAACAGGTTAACCAAGGATTAATAAAAAGAGTTTTTTTTAAACATTCTGTTAAGTTATCTCTGAAGTTCTATAGGTCGACAGATTGTTTGCGAAGATCAACATTCTTTATCATATAAATACTTTTTAAAATCACACTTATGACTTATCAAAGTAAGACTTTTCAAAGAAAGAGTACTTCAATACCGCAAATCAATCGTAATAGTTATCTTAGAGGTTAAAAGCATAACAAAATTCCACCATTTTTTTTCATTGGCTTGAAAAGTTGCAGTACTTAAGAACATGAAGTTCTGACTAAACAAGTTTTGTCAAGCATCCAATTTTACTCTCATCATATCATGTTTATTAAGTATCCAGTCAATATAATGTTACGATAATTCGCAAGTTTCTTCCATTAAAGATCAGCTTGGGTGGTGTCATAAGCATGGAGCTCTGAGAAAACATATTGATACTAAATCATTTATTCTGTTTAAGTGTGACTTCAAGTTTGTCATTGGAAACGCAACTGTTTTGATTTTTTTATAATTATTGGTACGTTTGCAATTTTCAATATAGCATCTAATCTAATTTTTGTTTAAAATATATTGTATTATTATATTGTCTTAGTTTGATTGACTTCCACATATAGGAGACATGTAATGTTTAAATACAGACAAAGGGATTGACGCAACTAATTTATATGTGAACGCATCTCTTTGGCATACAACAGATCACTTAAAATATTTGAAATGTTACATTACATGTAACCGTAGCAATATTGTTTTTGGTATGTTCAGGCAAAGATGCGGATCAACAAATGCATTTAAACATGTGTTACTTTGATCATAATGACATTAGCACCACTAACAAAATGTATATGTTAGTTTATTTAGGAGCATTATAATTATAATCATTGCATCTAAATATTGTTAATTGGGTTTCATTTGACCTCAGTGTATATAACATTGAATTGCGTTACATTGTATACTTGAAATTTTTAGTATCTGGAACAACAACAGCCATAGCGAGCATGGACCGAAACCCAGATAATACTAGCAAGTCATCAGATTCTATGATAACATCTCAAACAACCTTACCAATCATGACAACAACCACAACAAATACGACCACACCAAATCTTACCACAGAGACAAAAACTACATCTCAAGATCTACTAACTCCAATCCCAACACCAACTATAAATCTTACAAATACAAATGAAACCACTAAAACACTACATACGCCTTCTACGACTGCTAATATTACCACTACAACACTACCTACGCCTTCTACGCCTGCAAATTTTACCACTACAACACAACCTACGCCTTCCACGACTGCATATATTACCACTACAAAATTACCTACGCCTTCTACGACTGCAAATATAACCACTACAACACCACCTACGCCTTCTACGACTGCAAATAGAACTACTGCTACACCACAAACGCCTTCTACGACTGCAAATATTACCACTACCACACCACCTATGCCTTCTACGACTTCAAATATATCCACTACCACACCACGTACGCCTTCTACGACTGCACATATTACAACTACAACACTACCTTCGATTTCTACGACTGCAAATATAACCAATGCCACACCACCTACGCCTTCTACGACTGCAAATATAACCACTAACAAAACACGTATGCCTTCTACGACTGCAAATAGTATCACTGCAACACAACCTACGCCTTTTACGACTGCAAATATTAACACTACAACACTACCTACGCCTTTTACGACTGCAAATATAACCAGTACCACTCCACCTACGCCTTCTACGACTGCAAATATAACCACTGCCACACCACTTACGCCTTCTAAGACTGCAAATATAACCACTGCCACACCACTAACGCCTTCTACGACTGTAAATATAACCACTGCCACACCACATACGACTGCTACGGCTGCAAATATAACCACTACAACACTACCTACGCCTTCTACGACTGCAAATATAACCACTGCCACACACCCTACGCCTTCTACGACTGCAAATATAACCACTGCCACACCCCCTACGCCTTCTACGACTGCAAATATAACCACTACAACACTACATACGCCTGTTACGACTGCAAATATAACCACTACAACACTCCCTACGCCTTCTACGACTGCAAATATAACCACTACCACACCACCTTCCCCTTCTACGACTGCAAATATTTCCACTACAACACCACCTTCGCCTTCTACGACTGCAAATATAACCACTTCCACACTACCTACGCATTCTACGACTGCACATATTACTACTACAACACCTTCTAAAACTCGCCCACCTTCAAATCAATCAGTCACTACAGCAACTGTCAACTGTACTTCATCAAATAACATCACGTAACAAACAACTGATAGTAGGGCAACGACAGGAGACCCCAAAACTTATTTTAAGTGCACCACCAACACAAACTACATCGCTTTCAACAAGAATCCTTTCATCTCAAGCATCAAATGAAGCCTCAAGGGCAACGTCAATGGGGACAACACAAAACATAGGTGGAATCACAAGTACAACAACAGGTATGTATGAGCTAAAAATAGTGTGCATTATGTATGAGGGATGATACAATAAAATCCAGATTTTCACTTTCAAACCAAAATGGTTAATTGAAATTAAAAGAAACAAAAACACACAAAATCTTGCCGCTACCCCCAGTGCACATTTGCAAATATATACAAAAAAATAGATCATTTTAGAAGATTAACTGTACATATATTTATTAAACACGGTGTAACATAATGTGCTTATAATATTCAAGATTTTTCAATTTACATGTGAGGTAATAAGCAAACATAGTGTTTTAATGTGTTGGATTATTCTATTTAACGTGTTAAAAACATGAATAGTTAACATCATACAATTATACATTATATTCAGCCGTATGTAAAGTCATACTAATATTCAGGTAAAGCATACAATGAATAGTTCCGATATATTTTCAGTGCATATCGATAATGGAGCAACAAAGTCTAAGGTGTACATCGCCTGGACGATGGTGGTGATAACAACAATAGTGAAATCTGGCCATTGGGGCTAATTTTGACAGCCTTAACAGTCTGTTGGATTATATGGCAAGAACAATTGCATCAGGTTTATGATGGAATACTTTAATTATATATACAAAGCTGATAACAACATAGGTACTGTTATTAAAACAAACACTGTTTTTGGGCTGTGAATTGTATATATTTAATTTAAGTATTGAGGTGTATAAAGGTGTTTTGTTCTCATATGGTGTATGTTTAACTCTTCTTTGATAGATGTATATATATAAAGTTGACCGTAGGTTTGCACAGAACATATGTTGCTAATGTTGTGAAAATCTCCTGATAGAATACTGCTGCAGCATGTTTCATATTAAACATAGTTATGTCCATTAAATGTGCCACAGGAGTAAACGTATAAACAATGTTGATTGAAACTAACTTTGTATTATGTTTGACGAATACACAATTCTTAGTTGTCATAAATGTATAATATTGTGTCAATTTTAACATCTCTACTTTTGTATAATTATCTTTATTTTAAGATGAGTGTGTGTTTTATGTTGTAATGATATGCATAATATTTAAATAAGAATATACCATATATCTATATATTGTTACATTCTGAAATAAATAGTGTAATAACCATTGTTCTCTGATAGCATATGTATAAAGCTGGCCACTGCTTAATTAAAATAATTTGACATTCATGTTTATTATCTGAGCTGCGATATGGATATCATATTTATTGTTATGTGCACTAGATGAAATTATGTATTTCTTCCTTCTAATGATTTGGATGTCTACATAGATGACATGACCTTTTCTAAAATAAGCTATTTGTTGACTTTCAATTAGATAAAAAGGATAAGTTAATAAACTTCTTTTACGGGGTTGTTTCTCTGCAGTTAACATTGAAATCCCTTTTTGCAAAAATGGAATGCCTGGTTTGAAGACTTTGCAATCTAATTGAGATTTAATATGTTAGGTCGGATTGTCAGATTTTGTGAATTTAAGGGATGTTATCAATATTTTTCCCAAGTAGCTATAAAAACAATGGCCTTGGTCTGTTCTGTTTTGGATGTTCTGTATTTTTTAATAAAGTGTCATTAAAGATAACATTTTGCAATTTATCCATGTAATCATCATGCATTTTACAATGGCAAAGACAAGACTATCCCAGTCGACACTTGATGACCCCTTGCACTTTACCATGAAGAGACACGTTTAAGTTGTTGGTTACCGTAACCTCATATGGATCTTGATATAAAAAAATAGTTCACGGATCACATCTTCAAAATGACAAGTTACTTCGGCGATGCACTAACACCAATCTTGTTATCTCGAAAAGTTCCTTTTGTCAAGTATTATATCAACAAACGGAATGTTCTTGTTGTAAAGATAACTAGTCTTAACCTGTTTTGTTTTCGTCGTGATTGCATCATAACCCTAATGCTTATTTTGAAACTTAAGGATGAAAATATTTTATTTGAAAAAACACAGAATGTTTCTTCCACAGCGTTAAATGACAGAAATGATATTTGCAAAAAGGAAATTTTAGTGAAATAATGTGTTTACTTATGTTTTATCATTATGTTACATATATTTTTTGTTCAGTGACTTTGATCCAGTTTGATATAGAATTGTTCTGTCTGTACATAAACTGATCATTTAATACTATTTATGTATTTATCCCTTATTTTGGCATACGCGATTAAAAAGACAGCAACATTATATATTGTTAAGAATGTTCATAAAACGCATTTTCAGAGCGCCATGCAGGACATTGAATATGTCTTTGCTTTCTTTCCCGATGACCGCAAGCAAACCTTATTGTGCTTTTCTGTTACGTCATCTATCGATTCTGATACTGATACAACAATACTTGACTAAACATGTTTCCGATGTGGGAAATAAAATTCGAATTGCACTTAAAAGGGACACACGTTGAAGGGATTAGAGATAGTGCTATGAAAACGGTTTTATACATGTCTTTTGCTATCTGACAAAACAAACATTTATGACGGATTTAGACATTTTCTTCAGAACGGCTCAGTTTTGTCGCCAGCGCTATCTAACAAAGTGGTTTTTGAAAAATGGATAACACTTCAGTGAAAACATGTTTTCTTATGTTAAGTTTAAACCTGCATTTGAGTAAAAAATGTTTTAGGAAATAAGTGTATATATAAGTAGATTAAGTCTTCAAAATCATATGAATTTATGTACATCGAGGATTTCAGTGTGAAAGGTAAGTATATGAATCATCTTCTTTTTATGTATTTGTCTAAATTGTATCCAAACAAAATTAAATTATTTTTATTTAAAAAGTAACGTTGAACGCATCCGTTTTTTTTAAGAATGGCAACGAATATCATAATTGGCATTTCAATATGCGGTTATTAAAGTATCTGAACATTCGCTCGTCCGGTTTTCAATATATGTAAATAATACCTGAAAGTTTAAAATAATTTATTGTGAAAAAAAAATGCAATATACATATTATGAAAACATTCAACACAATTCATTGATATACAAACTAATGTCTTCAAATACATCAATATTATACACGAACATACAATTATAAAAATTGACTTTCATACAGACCTTCTTCATAATGAAATGTCATCCATATGGCTTTCTATTTCTTCCGTTGTTAAATATGGCAGCCTTATGACGCACAGGGTAAACAAGATTAAAGAACATGTTGATTTGTTACAGTGTCAAAGTTAAGAAAATGATTAACGATAATTGCCGAATATTAGGGATGGCAACGGTTATTCGGTTAACCGGTTATCCGTTTCTTAAGGAGGTTAACCGGTTACAAAATTAATATTCGGTTACTCTTGCAGAAAACATAATTTTTGGTTGAACGCAATAAATGCTCAAATCGTTAGTTTTGTTTTACTTCATTTCACTGTATTGTGATCTATCTAATCGCAAATTATCGGCAATAACCACCCCGTGAATCAAAAGCGCTTAGAGTTGTAAACCATCGGGGTGCAGCGGATTAATGAGCAGGCACACGAGCAATTCGCACCTACTCTGCAGTGTGTTTGTTTAGCACTTTACATTGTATTGTGTTTCAATTATTCACATATTGTTAATTTAAATTATAAACCGACCAATTAGGCTTGTCAATAAGCTCATTTGACTGCCACATGTCCTTTTATTTTAAAAATATTACATCAACGTGAATATCCAGTATAAAGTCGGTCCAACTTGTTCAGATGTCACGTATTTAAAAAATTAAGCGATAATCTATAATCATGCCTTTATCATTGGATGCCTGGGCATTTCAAACGGGCTGCTGACAAGAAATCAGCTACATGCATACTAAGCTCAACGACACTGTGGTTGCATCGGGGTACATCCAATCTCAGTAATCACATGAGATTTAAACACCCCGCTAAATTTCGATGTGAGCCATTTCCAGTAAAGCAGACATCACTGTACTGCTATGTAAGTGCTCCGAAAAAAATGACTGGCTCAGAAATCAGTCAATAACAAATGCTTGATAAAATCAATAAAGCTGGACACTGTGATTACACCCGATCACTGTTGTTTTAACAACTATTGCAAACTTAAACGCTCTAATAAGGACATTGAGTATGAACAGTCCTTAACAGCAGAGGTTTGAAAACTACTTTGCCCGTTGCAAAATATATTAACGCTAATTAACAATTGTTATAAATCAGCAAACTGTTAGTGCACGTAATTCTTAAAAGATAATGGGTGTTTATAAAAAACAACATAATTCAAATTCTGCACTAGCTTTTATTGATCAAGAACAATAATTATGTGTAAATGACATGAAGCTAATATTACAATAAAGAAATATCACAGTTCAACGACAAGCATATAAACAATTGTTTATAAACGTATACCTTTTTCGTTTTATTTTTATTTATGTGGTACAATGACAGTCGGTTAACCGGTTAACCGCTCGAATATCAAAACAGGTTAACCGGTTACGGATTTGCTTAGGTTTGCCTTCCCTACCGAATATCATGTTAATGGAACTGAATTATGCATTATGCGCTTGATAAAAAAGGCTGTTGACACCATTATCAAGGGGATAAACAGTTACAGCCACCTCTAATAACATAAACACAACAGAGAGATAACATGTGGGATAGACCCCTATCTTGTGAGGAAATTATGGCCTAAAGTTGCCATTTACTAACATAATATGCTTATTTATAAATCAAAAATAAAGCCACTGGTATTTGCAAAGAAGAAAATTCTTATCATTTTTATAATTCGAATATTTAAATAATTGTTGCCATCCCTAGTTATTTTGTACGTAAATGTGCATGCAACTAATTGTTTCGTTAACTTATAAATATGCAAAATATATTTTTATGTCTTAAGATTTTTTTTAACACTATCTTGTTTTTACTCCATTAAACAAAGGTTTGAAAACAAGATGATTCATTCAATAAATGCATTTAAGACTTGCCATAATTGATTAATGGTCCATTTCAATAAGTCTAAGTCCAAAAGTAGGTCAAGGTCAAAATGAGGTCAGGTAAAATGATTGTGTTGAAAGTGTTCAAATTTACCATCCTTGCAAGTATAAAGAATTTAATTTAATTTATTGAAATGAGGAACTTTAATGAGTTAGTAGATTTAATATTTTTAAAACAAACGATTAAATTAATTAATACTTTATTAATACTTAATTAATTTAAGTTTAATTTAAATTTTATTAATACTCAATTTTAACTGGTACAATATGTATTCTATGATTTGTTTTTTCAGAGAAAGAAATGAGGACCCAGCTTCTTATAACTGCAATTCTGACCATCACCCAGTTGATGACTGCAGCCGCTATAGGTACAAGCTATAGTTTTTGCTGATATTGTTCTGGATTTGTATCTTATAATTGAATAGGTTACGCATACCCATGCAACGTAAAAGCTCTTTTAAATTTAAGTTAAAATATTACGTCATACAAATAACCAGATTTTTAAAATTCGTCTTTGCCGCCTTCAGCATCATCAAAGAGTTATTTTGCTTCAACATTCACCATAAGCAATACTTTGTCGACTGCAGAATCATCAAGTAGCACTGTAACATCACCATTGACCACAATCACTACTTTGCCGCCTTCAGAATCATCAAGTAGCGCGGTAACATCACCATTGACCACAAGCACTACTTTGCCGCCTTCAGAATCATCAAGTAGTGCTGTAACATCACCATTGACCACAAGCACTACTTCGCCGCCTTCATCATCATCAAGTAGTGCTGTAACATCACCATTGACCACAAGCACTACTTTGCCGCCTTCCGAATCATCAAGTACTGCTGTAACATCACCATTGACCACTAGCACTACTTTGCCGCCTTCAGAATCATCAAGTACTGCTGTAACATCACCATTGACCATAAGCACTACTTTGACGCCTTCAGAATCATCAAGTAGTGCTGTAACATCACAATTGACCACAAGCACTACTTTGCCGCCTTCAAAATCATCGAGTAGCGCTGTAACATCACTATTGACCACAGGCACTACTTTGCCGCCTTCAGAATCATTAAGTAGTGTTGTAACATCAACATTGACCACAAGTAATACTTCGCCGCCTTCATCATCATCAGGTAGTGCTGTAACATCACCATTGACCACAAGCACTACTTCGCCGCCTTCATCATCATCAAGTAGTGCTGTAACATCAACATTGACCACAAGCAATACTCCGCCGCCTGCATCATCATCAAGTACTGCTGTAACATCAACATTTACCACAAGCACTACTTCGCCGCCTGCATCATCATCAAGTAGTGCTGTAACATCAACATTGACCACAAGCAATACTTCGCCGCCGTCAGAAACATCAAGTATTGCTGTTACATCAACATTGACCACAAGCAATACTTCGCCGCCTGCATCATCATCAAGTAGTGCTGTAACATCAACATTGACCACAAGCACTACTTTGCCGCCTTCAAAATCATCAAGTAGTGCTGTGACATCAACATTGACCACAAGCAATACTTCGCCGCCTGCATCATCATCAAGAAGTGCTGTAACATCAACATTGACCACAAGCACTTCTTCGCCGCCTGCATCATCATCAAGTAGTGCTGTAACATCAACATTGACCACAAGCACTACTTCGCCGCCTGCATCATCATCAAGTATTGCTGTAACATCAACATTAAACACAAGCAATACTTCGCCGCCTTCAGAATCATCAAGTAGTGCTGTAACCGCGGAACCAAACTCTACACACACCTCAACAACAACGGCAGAGTCCGGCTGTCGGAAGACAGCGACCGAAGAGGGCGACTGTATGGCTAACGCCGAATGTGTGCAAGTAGGGAACACACACTTGTGCAAATGTAAGGAAGGATTCACAAATCAATCATCAGAATGTATTCAAGGTAAATATGAAATAAAGGAAACTTTCATGATTAAATGTATGTGTTAATTATATGATAACATAATATACATTTTAATGTAAGAAAACGATTACATGTACGTGCAGTTATGGGCGTGTTAATTTATAAATGGGTAAGTTTACTCGTTTGCCTATGATTTGACAATACTGAGTAAAATAAATGATCAGTCTCGAATACCTCAAGGTATGGCTGTACAAAACCATTAATATTTTAACAGATGCTGTTTAAATTAAGAAATAAGTGTTTGTATGTTTGTGTACAAGTCAAGTCATAACACTATGCAAAATGTCCTTTTGTATCTGGAAAAACGGCAACTACTTACATAATTCAAGATGGGTCATATTAAAATAGCAGAACATATACGAGAACATTTTGCAGGTCAGTAAATGTGTTATTCCTCAAGGTTCTAATATGCCAATCATAAATATTTATGATGATTTGTGATTCAGTAGGCATTTGCATTTCTTAGCTATGGCATCATTATGCCGAGGGGCTTGTACATTTACCAAATGGCNGAACCAAAGGGAATTTTTTTTTTTTTTTTTTTTTTTATTTGCAGACATGCCATGGGGCCAAAACAGAGGAATCTCTCTCAGATCCTTCAGTGTTTCACACGCATTGATGATAATCACTGCATGCGCACATCTTATTGTTACGATTCCATAGAGATTTGGTAACTACAAAGTCAATTAATAGTCTATTTTTCTTTCTTGTACGATCAACCCATATACGAATTTAAGTTTGTCAATAATAAGAGTGTTATTTTAATAAACTCATTTTAATTCTTGATATAACGCACCCTTAATACTGCAGCTTTGTTTTAAAGGCAAAAATATGTATAAAAAACCTATTTGTTTGCTTCTTAAGGTGCCATCGTTTTTTTTTCGAATGTTACTTAATCAATAACATGTTTTTAAAAAATCAAGATTATAGTTTAGTTTTGGAGATGACATAAACAGACTTCATATAACAGCACATCAAGGCATATTAACTTTTAGGGTAAACTTAAGAAAAAAATGTTTGTTAGTTTGAGCGCCTTCTCTATCTTTTATTTACGAGTATTTTCAATTGTCATTCTTAAAGAGCAACCAGTGTAAGGTAAACTAAAACTTTTTTTTCAGATCAGCAAAGTAACTGTGGGATATAACAGGGACACAGCGGCACAGTCTTTTTCTCAACATAAAATGCTCTACTGACTTTTGGCAGTACGTCCATCTGTTAAAATACCTGCTTCAAAATAACAATTATTCTTAAGGGAGTGTTCATATTTATATGTAAAAATCCAATTTGATGGATTGTTTTATATGTAAATAGATGCTTTTATATATATATATTTCTAATCATTTTATTAATATCACAGTCTGTCGAATTGTAAACTTTAGTTTCAAAATAAAATTGTACCTTAAATATTCATATATGTACTCCATTCTAATGTTGGGTCATGGGCTGTTTGTATGTGAGTAAATCTGTTTCCGAATTCATGCTATATCTCTTTAATTGGAAAACCATTAATAAGATAAAGTTTAACATAAGCACAATGGCCATTTAATATAGACACATAGTTGATAACCATGTTACATTTGCCCTCGCATACTTTTATTTCTTAGAACTATAATATCTAATGGCATAGTAATAACAGAAAATAAAAACGGTTTACAATGGAACATTACAATAATTTTATTTAAGCTTAAGTGACAATAAATTATTGAACTTTGGTTTTGTTTAATATGCTGATTTTATATTTTAATGATTGTTCCATTTAAGGAATATCCACAACTTTTTGTTATTAACTTAGTCATTGTTTTAAGTAGATTTTATTAAAACAATAGCTACCACACATTAACTTTTTAACAAATATTTAACAAGACACAATTCCCAAGCAGCTGTCATTCTCTCGTGTTGTTAAGCATAATGAAATAAACATATTGTTCGCCTTATTTACAAATTAACTATTGGTGTTAAATATGATTTAAAAATACATGTATAGGCAAATAGTGTGCGAACGCATTTGCAACGGCCACAAAAGTTAGCAAACATTAAATGAAGTCGCTATATGACAAACATATCATCTATGTGAGTGCAAATACGTACACAAACAAACACTTGTGAAAATCACCATGTGCATAAATATGTGCACATGCATGGTTATTTCAAGGGGATAAAAGGGTACATAATTGTAAAAGGGAAACCTAAGCAGAGAGCACTATGAGTAGAGTATGGCATATATAATATCTAGCAATTTCTTTTCTCCACCCATCACCGTGGCTGTCACCTTGTTGTGGATGACCTGTGTTGATCTTTGAGTCAGGATCAAGGTCAATGTAAGCAAGGTCGAATACTTTCATTCCATTCTTACATGCTGAATTCTTTATCTGTCCCTGTTCGAAATTACGCAAAAATACAGTTGAAGCATTTTATTCCCATTCGAAATCATTGCAGATGTCCATTATTTTACACTCAATTGCTCAATCTTTAGTATTAAGAAAATTCGCTTTAATATAAAATGTCCATATATTAACGTGTATTGTTCAACAGTGGTTGACAAGTACATGATGTTGACTTGTTTGATGCATTAAAATACTGATTGAAAATAATGATAAATCACTCCACATAAATAGCATTGCTGTTAAACAAAATCAAGTAAATAATTTTAGTGTTGGATCTTTTTTATACCATACCATGTATTACCTATCGAGAGTTCACATTCCTTTATTTTAACGACAATTAATTGGAACCATGCGAGTAATAGACAAAAGTAACAATAGTTTGTAAATAAAACACCCGCCTGCTTTTAAAGCATTGTTCAAGGGCAAATAACTCACATGAATATGTTATTAGTTGCTATGTAATCCTTTCGGAAATGTGGGAGAAGTTTGCTATATAAACTTATGTGAACAAGCCAACCAACCGACAGAGTGACTCTAATACTAAGAGGGTATACATACTTTCTGACAAAAACTAGCTAGACGACTGTCAGCAACATGTTGAGGCCATTGTCAATAATCACTGTAATTATCTCATAAACTTCACTATGCACATTTTTTTACTTTTGACCTTTAGCGTGACGTGGAGAATTGCCAAAGACGAGCAGGAGACACAAACTCGCAATGGTTAACATATGTAAGAAATAATTTTAACTTGAAATAAACAAAAAATAACTTAAATGAAGATCAAATAGGGATTTGGAAGATTTCTTCCTGCCATTACATATTCTTAATAAAACAGAGGATCTTTAAAAAACATTAAACGAACAAAAAAGTTTAGTTGACCTACCTTTTTTGGCAATGCAAGTGGGAATAAATGCCATTTAATTTTTGTTTTTGGCATAATTTTACACACACTATAGTTTGCAATCTGGACTTATGATTATATTAACATTTTATAACTTTAATTCTTATTTGTCAGATCATCACGACATAATTGTCGAATAAAAACAACCATTTGTCAATACTGACTCGTTGCCATGAAGTATACTCTTACATTTTCATGAACATATTTGTTCAAGGTGACAACGACAAAAGTTTCCATTAAGAAATATATTATCAATATGGCATACTAACATCAGTTTTCCAGCGTTATTCAGTTTGATAAGACCAGAGGTGATAACAAAAACTAGGCAATTGATTGTTTTTAAGCTTTTTTCAGGACTTACTATATTCTTAATTGTAAATAGAAAGTACGTTTATTACCTTTATTAGTATGTTTAGTCTCAATATGTCGAACAGTTGTAGTATCGTACACACACATGTATGCAACTTAGCGAAATGTACGATTTTCTTACAAAACCACGTGAACTCCGAGAGGTATCTTCCTCGTGTTAGAAATTTTAAAAATAAACTCAATTTATACAATATATAAACCGTATTTCATATGATTTAAATTATCTGGCTTTTTCTCGTTTATGTTAAGTGATCATCTTAAAAGTTCGCGTGTAATAATAACTATTACTATTTAATGCACTGTAAATCCTCCTGCGTTTGGTTATACCAAAAATCATCAATTATAAAACACATGTATACAACCGCAATTGGTTTTAATTTTAAGTAAAATTAAACACGATTATTTTAAAGAAACAACCAATTCACTTACTCTTTAAAGTTGTTCATTGAAGCAGTACACATGTATCCGTGATTTTGGAATTGCACATTCGCCTCAAAACAATCACCCAAACCATCCTAATATTTTAAGATGAGGAAGCTGGGTTGACTTATATGTGTGGATAACAAAAACCTATTAAAACGCCTTTTATAATTTTGTCGCATTTTATCATATGCAATATGAAGAAGTGAAACTCCAGAAGCTGAAGCAGTTTGCAGTTTTATCATACACACCTTTGTGGTCCTTTATTTATGGCAAGGAACAAATTGCCAAAACGGTACAGTACGGCACAAAACGAAACAACATATACACATAGTAGAATAAAGCTGGGGTCACCGCCTTGGAACGGTCAATGCTCAGCATTGGGGGTTTAAACCAGTTAAAGAGCGCTCAACCTCACACTTGGCCCAGCAATATTCATGATACATATAAGTGTAAATAAAATTTAACCTCATAGCATTGCAACTCAAATTAAACAGTAATAAAAGGGAATTAAAACGCATTCAATTTAATTACTATTTAATCACTCAATGGTTGGAAGAAGACCAGAGCAAGAGAATTACAACTTTTTGAGGCACGATGAAATGAAATTACTAACACGCATCAACTACATCCCTTCTTTATACAAAAAGATTTCAGAATATAGCATCATATAGTTAATATTTCAGATCATCATCGCGCACCTACAGGAAGAAGCAGCAATATTGGGTGTAAAAGATCCAAATTACCTACTTGATTGTTTATGTGACTAATATACTAGACATATAACATAGACATTTAGGCAGTTTGGTTACTTGTTATTTCTAAAATCATTGTTATGTTAAATACAAATTTGATCGTGTTGAAAGTCCGTAGGTGTCAAAGAGCACAAAAATTTACTTTTTGTGATACAAAATGTCGCTGCAAAAAAGAGACTCGTGTTTCATTTGAATTACCACTGAGATTTGTATACACATAAAAGTGTTAACATCAATGGTCGGACTAATGGCCCGTTAGGAACACAACCTACACTTAAAATTTTTCATAAAATGATTTAAATTGATAAATGTAAACATCGAACCAAAAAAGCTCCTGTATAAAACAAGAAGAAAAATTAAAGTAAGAAAAACAAGTAATCCACACCGGGACACGATACACAGACCCTTGGAGTACAAGCAATCGTCGTTATGTCACAAAATATAACCATAACAACAGAACACTCAAAATTATTCAATGGTTTCGCGTTTGTCACGCTTTATAATTTTCAGGTTTTAAAATCGACAAAAGATGCATATATTGGATATTTTAGAGCATGGTAAATTTTCAGTATTACTGTTTCCTCGCAAATATCATAATAACAACGAAAATGTGCAGATCTGAAACACTTTTTTCAATTTTGTAAATTTACCAAAACGTGAACTAGTCCCTTTGAAAGAAAGACCATTATCGTAAAAGAATATCAGAGAAACGGAATAAATATTGAGCCGAACAGTAAACAAACCTTCGTATGTACGTAGGCTTGGTCAAAGGACTTCCACATCGTAAAGAGATGTCACCGCAAAAATCATGCCATTGGCGTTATAACAGTTTGTGGCAACCCAATTTACGTAGTTTTGAGATCTTTAATCGATCGGTCAATGAACCATTTCTGTGTTATTATACGGAAGTCCTATAACGGCTGCGTACCTTCGGCGTTTCTTTGCGTTCTCAAAAAATTGCATATGTAAAGACGCCATCAGTTAGCCGAACTTTGGATTTGACTTCGAATTCTCTAAGACCTGGGGCACTCTTTTAGGTTACCATGGTGTTTTGTTATGCTTTCCCATAACGTAGTTGATCTGTGGTCGAGTGGCATAGATCACGTACCGTCTTAATCATTGAAATATGTTTGACTTTCCGAATACAAAATGCATGCACAATAAACAGTTCGTTGTCAAGCGGGTATTTAAATGTTGTGTCGACTCATAACCGGTATATGCACTATTGTGTAATAAATTAGTCATGCTGTAATGCTAACTCAAGATAATTTGTTGAGGTGTGTCTCATTAATTTTCGAGATGGTTTTTAAATATGCGCTCAATTTATACCTTTTTGTTACGTTATTTATGAATTGACATAATACTAGGAACTATGTTATTCGGCGTTGTTGTTTTGAGTTGGATATTACTTAAAAATATGTAACGGGCCTTAGGAACCATAATATACACGTGCTTTACGCACGGTATACTATACACTTTGCACCAGCGACGCTTATGTTTATTTGATTAACAATATCGTTTAAAGTAAGAGATGACGAATAAGAAACCATTTTGATGTTGAATACAACGCTAGATTCCACATCCAGGCACTTAAAGAACATACTTGATAAGGTCTTGCTATTATGCTATTATTTGTATTCATAGTGTTTCATTTAAGAAACGTTTTATGAACAGTGGTCATGTTTTGTTTCAAGCGTTTATTGTTACAAAAGATAAATGATTGAAAGTGTATACATTTTTACAGCGAACAACATAGGCAGAAGCACTGGTGGATTTTCAAAAAACGCCATAATAAAGTTTTCCTCTGATTGATCGATGCTTTAATTGACGTCAGAGACTGGCGACGTCTTATTCGTGACGTCCACAATTGACCGGCGTCGTCACGTCTGTCTTGTTTACTCCGATATCTATCGAGATAATGTGGACTTATTAACGTTGGTGACCAATTAAATGCATCAATGTAATAGTAAAACCGTTGTGTAATGTCAATTTATATTTACTAAGGTTCAGCGTATAGAACTGGATGAGGGATGAACTAAATGTTGAGACTTAATTATTAAAAATATAATAATTTGGAAACCTGCTATTGGGAAGGTGCAGGTCCCATTTGGGAAGAATCATCCTTTTTTCCATTGGGGATAGGTCTCTCTACCGTTCCCGAATTTGGACGAAAAATATCCCCTACGTACAGCAGGGTTTACGTGTCCTCATCCCCTTATGCGAACTCCCAATTAAATATCAAAAGTTGTGTTGTATAGTATCAACAATGAATTCCGTTGCAATTTCTTGAACAGCTTGCTTATACGGTGGCATAAAAGGGACATATACAAAATTTAATTAAGCAGTCTCTATTACGTACGCACGCGATAGTAATGACTTGCGCGCGCGATAGCTATGAAGTGCGCGCGTGAAAGCTATGACGTGAGCACGCGATAGCTTTGACGTGCGCATGTCAAATCTGACCAATGTGAGGAACGTATCAGATTAGAATAGGTGGCGCGTGCGCAAGCAATGATTAACCAATGAAACTTGTCGACATGTCAGCCATTTCGTAACTAGCCCAGTGAGCAAATATATAATGGTCATCTGTATTCTCGCGGTACTTAAAATAAAAATAAAAGCTGAAAAAAATGCTAACATAATAAAGGATGGACTCCTTTGAGAAAATAAACCTATTTCCCGCTACTATTGATCTTAATTTAATTAAAAATATAGTGTTAATATTGCGTGTAAGACAGTTTAGACAAGTAGTATCCCCTGTTGCGGTGCATGACGCCATATTGGTATTCTTGCGGTAAGTAGGTCAACAGGCTGTATGTCACTAAATCACAGTCTGTTTATAAAATCTGCCAAGAAGCTTAAATTTTGCAACAATAAAAGTTAGATTAAAATATTTAACTTGATATGTACATGAATATTAATAGTTCAACTGTCATATGAACTGCACCACTGTCGTAATACCACTTCTCTGGACAATGTATGCGTGTGAAGGTGCTTCCCTTTCTTAGCAATTTAACATGTGTTAAGTGATGCGTAACAAATGGCGGGATCTCGTACAATTTGATTACTGGATAACCTGTTTTCTTCGTTGACATAGAGGTGACATTCATTCCTCTTTTTTAAATTGCACTCCGCTTTTTTTTCTATCTCGAGGGAACGACTTACAAACTAAATAGAGGAGAGGAATATTTTTTTCATTTTTTTCCAGTTTTTAGTTGTTATTGACATATTTTCTATTGTAATATGCTCTTGGGTCGCGGAAACACCACCTGTAAGGTATGGTGGCCACCAACCAAGCTCAAATGCTTCAGGGAACGGGGATTGAACACGGGTCGCCGTCGAGGTGAGAAGTGCTTGTATATACCGATGCGCTAACCAGACAGCCAGTAAAACAGTGACGAGGCACATACTTATTATACTTGTCGCGGAAGAATACATTTAATTATAATTTAAATAGAGCACTATGCTACGTCATAGTAACGTGGTATTTTCGTAAAGCGCAGGAAGTCATTAAAAATATGAGGCTCTTAATAGATCAGGTCTTCGTTAAGGTTTTAGGATTATCTCCTCTAACTGATAATAGCGCGTTTGATGATCTTTGAGGTCTAAAACTAAACAGGAACAAACTCTCCCCCAGTTTAATAAGAATCACTCACGTTTAACTTTGAAGAAGGAAATATATATATAGTGAAAGGAAACGCACTTTGGTTGTGCCTAGTATATCCTCATTTAGGCAGTCTCTTCAACATCATCATCATCATCATCATCATCATCATCATCATCATCATCATCATCATCATCATCATCATCATCATAATCACATAATCATTATCGCCATTATCATTATTATAAACATCATCAAATTCCTCATCCTTCACCGTCATCATCATCAGCGTCATAATTAACACCAGCATTATCAGAAGTCTCTTTCACTTCAACAGATTCGCAATATTGCAACCATCGGTCTATACTCATTTGTTGTGATATAGAAATATCAAGAATTATAATGTCTGGTTACTGAATTATTGTTTTCAAACTTGTGATTAATACTCTCATAGTGATGATGTATATATCGTGTATTGAGTGATAATGGTGATAACATGATAATGGTATGATGATGTTTTGGGTTTTTATGACGATAAAACCTCGTTGAACAAGACGAAAAATAAGCCATCTATGTGATTGCATATTATGAAGTGGGCTGCGGGCATAAATATTGATTGCCAAGTTAAAGAAAATCTAGCCACGATACTTCTAGATCGAAATTTGAAGTCAAACGGTGTATTTATTTGCAAACGACTTCCTATATCATCACTGTTTTATCACAGATTAAGTTAAATAACATGCTTTACAGTACAGTTTTGTTATGTAAACCCACAATTATAGATGGATATCGATGCATCAATGATTGACATCAAGCCCATCATTTAAAATGAATACAATGAACAATTAAATTGAAAACAATGAAAACATGAGTGTAACCTGGAGGATTAACATGACAACAAAAAATGCAATACAATAATAACATTTCATGCGTTGGATAAGCGACCAACAAGTGAAAAAATGCAAACAAATCATCCATTGTGTTCAATTTTTTTATTTAGAACCGTGAATTTGTAACCTTTATATCAAATTCAGGATATACACCAAGATAGTACTGGTGTTCTCTTCTTTCCAGCTCATTTCGTTGAGTAATACATTTGATTTCGGATTTAAAATTATTTTATTATAAACATAAATAATGCATATGCAGTAAATATATCAACATCAGAAAAGAATCATACTTTCAAAACCAAAGGAAAACAATTTTAACAATAATGTTGTCTTGTTACCCCAATCCCTCACCCCACCCCCGCCCTCCCCACACATGACTGGGAAGTTAAAACGCATGCAGAAGGTAACCATTTAGGTGGGCTGTTACCGTACAGGTTGATGGTGACCAGCAGTTGAGAGGTTTCCAGGCAGACGGGGGTTATCAGGTAGGTGGGAGGTTACCATGCAGGTTGATGGTGACCAGCAGTTGTGAGGTAACCAGGCAGACGGAGGGTTAACAGGTAGATGGGCGGTTACCATGCAGGTTGATGGTGACCAGCAGTTGAGAGGTTACCGGGCAGACGAAGAGTAACCAGGTAGGTGGGCGGTTACCCTGCAGGTTGATGGTGACCAGCAGTTGAGAGGTTTCATGGCAGACGGAAGGTTACCATGCAGGTTGATGGTGACCAGCAGTTGAGAGGTTACCAGGCAGGCGGGGGGTTACCAGGTAGGTGGGCGGTTACCATGCAGGTTGAAGGTGACCAGCAGTTGAGAGGTTACCAGGCAGATTGATGATGACCAGCAGTTGAGAGGTTACCAGGCAGGCGGAGGGTTACCAGGTAGGTGAGCGGTTACCATACCGGTTGAATGTGACCAGCATTTGAGAGGTTACCAGGCAGGCGGAGGGTTACCAGGTAGGTGGGCGGTTACCATGCAGGTTGATGGTGACCAGCAGTTGTAAGGTTACCAGACAGTCGGAGGGTTACCAGGAAGGAAGGCGGTTACCATGCAGGTTGGCGGTGACCAGTATTTGAGAGGTTACCAGGCGGTCGGAGGGGTTACCAGCGGTCAATTGTATAAACGTTGGTTAAAATTAAATGTGGTTATTTGATTACCGCAGTTATTTACATGGTTAGGTTACCGCCGTTTATTTTCCTGTGTATAAACGATGGTTACTGCGCGGTTACCTAACAATGAATTGGTAACCTTACCGCAGTAAAATTACCAACTATGCAACACTTAACATGACGTCATTTTCGCGCAATTGTTAATTTGACAGACGACGTTTTGATTTTGCAAAATGGACAATACAAAAAGAGCGAAAGCTTTTAGCGAAAGAGAAATTAATGTCATAACAGAGTATATGAAAATAAATATCCATAAGCTCCGAGCAAACCATGGCTCGGGCGGTCCGGGCATGGTTGCTGGAGTGAGAGTGATCTGAAAAAGTGGGCATCGTGGCAGCTTTCTGGCCAGCAGGCGTTCATGCTTGTAAAATTCCCTATAGAAAAGGGATTTAAAAAAATGAGCTTAAAATGTTAAGCAGCGTATAATAATTATTTTACATTGGGTTAGGAATCTTGGGTTCGTTGTTTTGTATCATTATGCAAAGGAATTAAATGTGAATTTTAATTTTTGCTGAAGTCTATATTAGTAGATTGAATATCACAATGTTCTTTGATAAATTGTGTTAACAGAGAACACAATTAATAATATTTTAATAATTTATAATGATAACATGTATAATGTATTAGATGTGCAATTTGTAGATATGCAAATTATGATTTTTTAACATTAATATGACATTATATTGTTAAATTTAATGGATGTCCTACTATTACTGCATCATTCACAATAGATTAACTATTTTTAGAGACTTATCCTGAGTTAAATAAGAGAAACTAAAAAGAAATCTAATAGTAAATGGTGTTTATGTCAGACAGCTTTGCAGTAGTCTTAAAATGTTAGAATTCGCTCAGAAAACAAATCATTTATTTTTATCTTTCTATGTTGAAAACATACAATATAAAGAAGTGAAACTCCAGAAGCTACAGCAGTATTGTATTCCTATTACACTCACGTTCGTGGTCCTTTATTTATGGTAAGTTACCAATTGCCAACACAGTACAGTACGGCAAAATACTAAACAACATACACAACTAGTAGAATAAAGCTGGGGTCACCGCCTTGGAACGGTCAATGCTAAGCACTGGCGGTTTGAACCGGTTATAGAGCGCTCATCCTCACACTTGGCCCAGCAATATTCATGATACATATAATTGTAAATAAAATTGAACGGCATAGCATTGCAACTCAAATTAAACAGTAAAAGGAAATTAAAGCGCATTCAATTTAATTACTATTTAATAACTCAATGGTAGGAAGGAGACCAGAGCAGCAGAGTGACAACTTTTTGAGGCACGATAAAATGAAATTACGAACAAGTATCAACTTCATCTCTTCTTTAAAAAAAAAGATCTAAGAATATAGCATCATAAAGTAAATATTTCAGGACATCATCGTGAACATGCATAAAAAAGCAGCAATATTTGGTGTAACAGATCTATATTACATAGCTTGGGTGTTTATGTGACTATGAAAATAAATGTAAATGAAATACTCATTGATTATAATGTTTAACATCCACTTGTATGTGACCAATAATAATCCGTGTTCATTTAATATCATAATTCTTTGTAAAACAGTTAGGATATATAATGGGCTAAATTTATACAGAGATAACTCTCATAGAATGTACAATTTCTTTCCATGGGAAAAATTCTACATTTATGTCTTGTTCAAACACACACAAAATTATTATTACAATTTTCTATGAAGTTTTTTTCTCCTAATTTTTATATAAAAATTCATACATCAAATGAATTATAATTCAATTCTTTAGTAGAAATTCTCTTACTTAATACAAATTTTGCATTATAAACATATTGCATACATCTACCTACAAAGATACTAAACTAAGAAAGTATTAAAGGCTCAGTCTCACTATGATGCCGGTGGAGCCCCGGTGCGTGAACCGGGATCTACCGGGATGAACCGGGGCTCTACCGGGATGAACCGGGGCTCCACTGTGGACAACCGGGATGAACCGGGGACGAGCGGGGACAACCGGGGCTCCACCGGGAAAGTATTAACATGTTTAATACCTCCGGGATGAACCGGGAGCCACCGGGAAGGACCGGCAACGACCGACGCGGCACCGGGAACAACCGGGACGGCGCCGGGCGGGAACAACCGGGACAGCACCGTAGCTCCATCGGGACCCATACAGACCCCGGCAGAGCTACGGCAACGCCCCGGTTGTCGCCGATGGTGCCCCGGTGGAGCCTCGGTAAATGCCGGCAGAGTCCCGGTATAGCTACGGTACATTGGTAACCGGCGCTTTGCCGGGACGCCACCGGCATTCATCGGGGCTCCGCCTTGGCATTACCGGCGACGACCGGGGTTAAACCGGGGCGTTGCCGTAGCTCTGCTCGGGGTCTGAAGCCGGTATAGCCCTGGTGAGTGCCGGTGGAGTTACGATGTTTCGGAGCTCTGCCGGGACGCTGCCGGCTTACAACGGGGCTCCACCTGGGCATTACCGGCGACAACAATGGCTCAGCCGGGGCTTCACCGGGATAAACCGTAGCTAGTCCGGGGTTTACTGGGACTCTGCCGGGTTGTTGACCGGCTTCAACCGGTACGGCACAGGGAAATAGTGTGACCGCCTTTAAAAAAATCTACGCATCATCCCGGTTCTCGCCGGTCGACCGGCGTTAGCAAACTGGGATGGACCTGGGCTCTACCGGCAATAGTGAGCCTTGGGCCTAAGTTACATAAGCTTCCAATATTTAAACATTTTACATATGGCTAAATTAAGCCGTTTGCAGTAGGTACCCCGTAGGGAACCTCAATGTCCAAAATTACAATTTACACGAAGTATATGTATATGCATTGAGAGACAACGATGTGGTTTTAGCCACTTTTAACATGTTAAGTCGCAGATACGGTCGCATTTTTATATGAAAGGAAACGGAGTTAAATACACGTGGATGTGCAGATGGACAACAATCATTTATGTTTGAAGTTAATAACTAATCATTTGATATTGACAAATGATTCGATTATTTCGTTTTATGATATATTGTTAAATATTCTTAGACGAAATACTTGCATTGTGAACATCATTAAAATAATAAAATATGAACTACGTGTTTTGGATAAGATTCCATCGAATAAAAAATAAGTGCAGTTTTTCCTGGAGATAAATAATATAAATAGGCGTACCGTTTCTGTGTCAAGTTGCCCGTACGTTGATGGAATGAGAATGTTTCAGGTTGACGTACGCTGCTTCGTTGGGTTGCCCGGTTAATAGTAGACGGTTGTGGGTTCCGTCTATACAACCAATGACGGTAGGAAATCCCCGAACCCGGAAGAAGTCATTAGTCGCTCGTCGTCGGTCAACGTCGCTGGTTGGAAATTTAATAAAACGGTCCTTTAGTCCAAAAATAGCGTCAACGACAGCGGTAATAACCCGAGAAACAGCAGCTATGTCGCCGAAAACCTGAAGACAATTCCCAGAAGCCAATAATCGTAGAGTTATAAGAACCTGCTGTCGCGTTGACAGAGACCTGTTTCGTCGCGTCTGTCGTCGTTAAAATAGGGTCCAAGAGGTCGACAAGTATGTCCAAGCTCAGGGCAGTAAATCTATACCTTCGGCGCAATTCGTCGTCATCAAGTCCAGTCGTTTGCATGTCAATTCGTCGAAATCGTCGCTGTTGTCTGTGTCTAAAATAAAGTACGTCCGCCATGTTGGTCAGTAGTCCGTGTGGTAACCAGCGTCTAACCAGCTCTAAGAGGTGGGTTAAAAATAACCGCGTTAATAGGGCGGTTACTGGCAACGTCGTTTTTTTATACAAACCGCCGAGACGCGGTAACCACAGCGGTAACCGCGATCTTGCGGTTACCGTGTGGTTAAATCGTTTATACAATCGGATGCAGGTACAGTAGGTTGGCGGTTACCATGCAGGTTGATAATGACCAGCAGTTTAGAGGTCACCTGGTAGGTGGACGGTTACCATGCATAATGGCGGTAATTATGCAGACGGTTACAAGGCAGTTTGGCGGATCTCCATTATCTGGCACATGGGTCGTTAACATGCGGGTATCAAACAGGTTTGGGTTTACCAGACAGAAAGGCCGTCATTATGTATAATAATAATAATCATCATCATCATCATCACCGTCACCTCCAGCATAATAATCATAACAATAATAATCACCATCGTTATCATCATTATCATTATCATCGCCTCAAGCGTTATCATCACCTGCAGCAGCGGCAACAACAGCAGCACAGTGACTGTCGTATTCGTTATTGTTGTCATATCATTTGAATAAACTTCATCATTCGGTTATTTTTTAGCTGTTTATATCAGCATCAAAGTCAACAAAATCATCATCTTGAAAAACAATAATAACATTTAATACAGCTAAATTTATTATATTTGCATCACGCTATCATTATGATAACCGGTAGATCTACATCCACAACAAGAAATGGCATTAAGTTATCACAAAAACACGGGAATCATTTTGGAAGAAAACTATAAACCTCGTCACAAGACTTAAATACACATAACAATAATCGTAATTATTCAATTCTGCATGCAATTTATTTTGCAGATCAATACAACAGTTCGGAAAATATATTACACACATTTTAACATCGATTTTGTGTCATAAAGTCGGATGTTGACTTCACTAGTTCATGACTTGATTTTTAACACAGTTGGTCGGAAGTCTCGTTTGTGTCGGACGCAATAAAATGTACAATCCTCATTGTGTTGTTAACAGTTAATCTGAAGTCGCATTGATATGCGAGTGTGGCATTCAAAATGCTCAACGTCTGTGTAAAACTGTCTAAAATAGCTTCTACAAAACTCATCTTCACCGACATATTCACCACCATCAACACCACTGCCACGTTCAGACCAGGGATCATCACACCATCTACCTATGTTAGGATTCCGGTCATATATTCGAAATCGTTTCACTGCAACATTATTCAGAGCTTCGAGTTCTTGTTGTATGGGTATGTATTCCTCTGGTGAAATCTCATTGGCCGTGTCTTTTGTTATTTTACTACCACAAAAGAATTCCAATCTACACTCAATCGATTGAGTCCTTGCAGACAGTTTGTTCACCAGGTGGCGAAGTTCGGCTGGAGACAATGTTGTATAACAGACAGTCAAATGCTTCAATGATGGAGGTAGCTGTAGGTCGATATATACAATTAAATGCATTGTGAGCGTTTCCAGCTGTGAGAGGGATGCTTGTAAATGTGACAATGATGAAACGCTCAGAGCATTGTTCGCACTATAAATATGAAGAAGCAGAAGACTAAGATTGATTATATTCTGATTCAGAAGCGTCTCCCACAGACCGGGACAGTCGTGAGAAGCATCGATTGTGCATGTATTGTTTAAATCCGTTGTTATACTACATGTTGACATTCTATGACTGAAGTCTCCCAGACTCTTTACCTCGTGATCGGATGAAGTTATGTTACAGGAATACAGCGTACACTCCACCCTATGATCGAGTGTCAACAACGTGCTTAACAGACTGCGTAGCCAGGTGGAGGAACATGTGCCAAAATTCAATTCAATGCGTTCTACGGAAGACAGTACTGGGGTATAGCCTGCACTCTGAAGTGGATCTGCACCGTTTAGTAGACACCATGTATGAATGGCCTCATTGCCAAAACTGTTGAAATCGAAATCATGCAAGACAATATGAGTTAGTTTGTTATGCATGGGTAGTGGTTTCGGCAACACTTTCACTTTACTGCTGATTTTTATCGAATTAAAATTTTTAAACAGTGACAAGTCCAGTCCGTCATAAGTTGTATATAAGTCAATACCGTTTAGAGTCTTATAATTATTAAGAGAGAGTGGTAATAAAGTTACTCCTTGTCTGAGTTTAATTGATTTTATGTATTCACAATGTGACAAGTCCAGCGCTTCACATGTACAGCCTTTTTCTATCTCCAGATATTTCAACTTCTTCAGACCAAGCAGTGCATTTGGTAGCACGGTTAAATAATAATTGCGTCCAAAGTTACTGCCGAGCACCAGCCGTTCAAGGCTGTGACACGATGACAAGTCCAGCGCTTCACATTTACAACCTGCTAATATCTCCAGATATTTCAAATTCTTCAGACCCAGCAGTGCATTTGGTAGCACGGTTATAGTATCCTTTAGTCCTGACCGATCGCAGAGCAACAGCCGCTCCAGGCTGTGACACGATGACAAGTCGAACTCCAAACAAGATGCGGACGATCTGCCTTCTTCCTGATCGGCTCTTGTAGAGGGACCTGGATAATCACGTGCAGATAATGAAACTGGTCCAGGTCCCTGACAAAAAAAAGACGTCGCGCCTTGTGAACGTATTATTACATGCTTGTCGTCACAGTTAATATATAAAGATCGAGCCCGTGAAGTGTTTAGTGCCCAGATCTCAATCAAATCTTCGACATTATCACGGCTGAAGAAGTTGAACTGACTCAGATGTAGCACTATTGGAGTGTTCTTGTTTGCTACAGCCTCCTTATAACCCGAGAGGATGTATTTTTGGAAATCCTGGTGATAATCTCTATTAATGTCGAGATCATTCATCAGTGCAGATAGTTTATTCGCTGCCGATATGTTGAAGCCACACAGGAATATAAACATTTGAGATATATCACGATATGAATTGTCATGGCGTTTGAGATACCCGGAAATGACGTCATCAATTACGTCTGCATTCCTGTAGATATGAAAAGCAGTTAGGAACTCCTGGATTGTTTTATGGACAAACGACAATGTCTGATCTGTACATTTTTTACCTTTTCTTTTGGATAATAATCCTGAATCGAGAGCGAACTGCTTTGAAGTTTCAGACAAATGAGCCGACAAGTTTATGTCGCTGAACACTAGTGATGTTTCTTTTTTATTTGAAAACAAAAATGAGAACGCAGCTTTAGCAATGCCATCTATGTGTTCCATGTTTGGTTTAATATATTTCGTGCGAGCGAAGCAGTTAACTGGTGATGACTGGTATTGATCGAAATAACCCATTTGTGGGTTCGCTTTTTTACATAGATTTTCGAGCAGGGTTGTGTACAGTTCACATATTGACGACCCGGTGAGACTCTCAGCCATATCATTTACCCAGGTACAGAGAACAAGCGTGTGCAGCATAGGCGAAGACGATATCGACTTTAGGTCGCGACTCTTAAGAAATCTCTCAAATTGTTTCACGGTATCTTTCAGATCCTTTGTTTCGTCAAGTAGGCGTCTTAGTATCCTTTCATTGAATTCTTGTGGATCGCTTATCCCTTCAAGTTCTAACAGAATGTCTATTTGAGAATTTTTGATACGTTCATCAGCGAGTTTCCATGGTCGAGAAGTTGTGAGTACAATGCACTGGTTCTTAGGAATTCCGTCCATAGAAGGCAACGTTTCTTTACCAGGCCACTCATCCAGACCGTCTTGAATGACGAGACACATCACATTTTTCATAATTTGTAAAACCAGTTTGTACGCACTCTCCCATTCGTCTTCCGCGTAGATTTTGTAGATGAGCTGGGTTTTTATCATCTGAGTTACATATTTCTGTTCTCTCGAATCGCGCAACGAGATGAAAAAGAGAAACTTGAATTTGAAAAGTGTATCAACGTCACCAAACGCCGTTTGTTCTTTTGCAGATTCCGTTGAGAGCGCATGCACGTTACACCAGTCGTACACTAACTTGGACGCAAAAGTTGTCTTGCCGCTGCCCGGCTCACCTTGAAGATATGTACGTCTATACAAATGATCACTTCTATAAAAACAATCTTTGTAAGCAAATACTTGTTCCTGTTTCGTGCGTCTCCCATCATTCTCTATTTTTATCCTGTATATTTTTGGGGTGGCAAAGACGTCTTGCACACGCTTATCGAGACTGGGATCCAAAGAAGACAGAGGCACGAAGCTAACGGTGTCACGGTAATGGTCCACCAATCGCCTGAGAAGATCTGAAATGATAAGACTTCTTTATAAAAAGCACTACCTTCATGTTTCTTTTTAAAAACCAGTTACACATTTCTAGAATAACACGGCGTTAAAGATGCGTGCCGACGAATTATTCAATTTTATATTTTCAAATATAAGATTATCTTTCATTACAATTGTTGAATAAATAAGTCTGTTTTTATAATAGTTTAGTAAAACAAGTTATTTGGTATCCCGAATGTAGTTTTCGTTGCGCGCGAAAATAAGAAGTGATAGAACAGTCTTTTCAAAAGAATTTTACATGAAGAACCGTTTTGAGCATGAGCACTGCCAATAAAGTGTAGTGAATGTAATACAATAGTACATTGGGGTGCGCATTTATTTATATTCTGGAGTTCGAATCAGACAGGAAGCGTCCTCAGTAAAAGTACTCGGCAGTTTATAAATTATATTCAAGATGATTTGACACACACAAAAAATGTTACCAGATACATATATCCGTCACATACTGATTGTATATGAGAACGATCTGGCAGACGGATTCAGTGTGAATCCAAGTGACCTACCTCTAGTTATATGCGGCGGGTTTATAAACCCAAGTTTATCAGTTTGAGTGCTAATGTATATGTTTTTAATGTAGCTTCGCAATTCGCTTGACGTAACTATTCACATATAAAATATCGTTAAACGTGCCACAACTCGTCCTTAACAAATGTCCATGAACCCTTAAACACTGTTGGGGTGGGGCATACAATCTGTACAATATAAAACATATTATCAGCATTCGGATATGATCACATAACAAGTCAACGCGTGTCAGAAAACGTATACTTCAGGCACGACAATAAATACTGTGTCAGTATAACGATTGTATTCTTATTCGTTGTATGATGTCTTTGTCAGAATTACATTTGTGTCCGACACGGCAATATGATTTCTGTTTTAGTATTAATATTGTATTCGACACCGAAATATGATGTCTGTGTCGTAATTACATTCATGTCGGACACGGAAATATGATGTCTGTGTCATTATAACAAATACTTCCGACACCACCACGTGGTATCTTGTCAGTATAAAGATTGTGTGAGACGCCGTAGTAGTACAAGAATATCACATGTACATGTATGTCGTACGAGGCATAATGTGATCTGCGTCAGTTAACTAAAGGGATGTTCTAATGTCCGACACGGAATTACGTTGTCTGTGTCAGTTAAACGGACAGTGTGACACGGCAGTATGGTGTTTTTATCGTTATAACGGTTGTATCGACCATGACAGTCTGGTGTATGTGTCAGTATAACGGATGTGTCTGACAAAGAAGTTAATTAGGTGTCTTCGTCATTAAAATTGATGTATAAAACAAGGCAATATGGTGTCTGTATCAGTATAACGGAAGTGTCCGATACTTCAATAGGGTGTCTTCCACTGTATGTGTCAGTATAACGATTTGGTAAGACACGGCAGTATGGTGTGCGTGTCAGAATAACCAGTATGTCTTACACGGCAGTAAGGTGACTGTATCTTTAAAATGACTGTGTATCACACGACAGTGTTTTTTCTTTGTCAGTATAACGACTTTATCAAACACCGCAGTATGATGACCGTGTCTATAAAACGGATATGTCCGACATGACAGGAGGATACCTGAACAAAGGACAAGTCAGACACTACAGAAGGGTATCTGTGTAGGTTAAACGTGAAGTGTCCACACGTAAGCATGGAGTCTATATCAATACAACGGATGTTCCCGACGTGGGATTATATTGTACGTTCCAAATAAACGGATATTTCAGAAATGGCAGTATATTGTCTGTTCTAGTACAACGGTTGTGTCCTACAGGTCCGTATAGTGTTTGTGCCAGTGTTACTGGTATTAACGTTAAGCCAGTAAAGTGGCTGTGTCAGTATAACGGTTATGTGCGACATGTAATCTGTGCCAGTATAACAACCGTGTCCAACACGTGAGTATAGCGTCTGTGTGAGTATAACGAATATGTTCGACACGTTAGTATAGTGTCTGTGCCAATACAAAGGATATGTCCAACACGTCAGTATAGTTTCTGTGCCAGTTTATCAGACGTGTTCGACACCCTAGTATAGTGCATTTTTCAGTTTAGCGGATATCTACGACATGTCAGTATAGTGTTCGTGGCAATAAAACGGACATGTATAACGCGTAAGTATAGTTTCTAACTCAGTATAACGGAAATGCCCTCAGTTTAGTGTACATATCAGTATAACGAATATGTCCAATACAACAGTATTGTGTCTCTGCTAGCATAACTGATGTGTCAGGCACGTCAGTAAAGTGTATGTGCCAGTATAACAGATATGTCAGACACGTAAGAACAAATTATGCGTGGTATAGCACCACATCCGACACGGCGTTATGGTGTTTGAGTCCGCATAAATGATGTATTATAAACTGAAGCATGGAGTATGTTCCAGTATCAATGAAATGCCTGATAAAGCAGGAGCATGTCTGTCATTAAAACGTATTTATTAGATTAAATAGAAAGGATGGTTACGTTTGTCTAACGGATGTAATCAACATGACAGTGAAGTGTCTATATCAGTTGAACTAATGTGTCTGATTGGTTGTTCATTTCATTCAAGTGTAAACAAGTAATTACGAAAGATTATGAAGATTTATGTCGTTGACCCCGGAGGCATGATTTGACCAAACTTAGAAGACGCACAATATAAAACTCGTGCGGTTTCAAAGAAGAATACCTTTGAAGTAATTTACCATATATGGCTATATAAAACATTTGACTGCTGGAAGTAAGTTTTGCCATCAGGGACATTATTTGAACAAACTTAGCAGGGACCAATATACATACGCAAGAGATCGGGTGGTTTTCAAGAACTGTGAAATAGTGACATCCAAGGGGTATTCCTGTGAAGTATCATTTAATTCTTTGGAGGGGTTAAGATGGAGAAGTCGTTACAAGAAACAGTAAAAAAGCGCATACATGCAGATACTGCATGACGTATTTTGTGAATCCATAACTCCCCTGTATTTCGTTGAGGAGCATCTTCACGAGTTTAATTATTACGTGTTACGCGCGACTCATAAATCCGACAGACGAAATGACGAACGGNAAGATTGTGTCCGACACCGAAGTATTATAACCGTGTCAGTAAAACATATACGTCTGTGGTAGTACAACAGATATGTCCGACAGGAGGATATCTGAGTAAGTTAATGTGTCCGACATGTTAGTATGATGTCTATGTCAGTTAAACGGATGTTCCCGACATGGTTCTATAGTTTATGTGCCAGTCAACCGGATATGTCCGACAAGTCAGTATATTTTCTGTCGCAGTACAACGGATGTCTGACACATCTGTAGTGTATCTACCAGTATAACGGATTTTTCCGCCATTTCAGGTAAGTTTGTGTGAAAGTATAAAGTATATGTCCGACACCTAAGCATAGTGTATGAGTAAGTTTACAGGATATGTCCATTACGGCAGTATCGTGTATGTGCCAGTAAAAGGATCCGTTAAAATGATTACTTACGTTTCCGACACTTCAGTTTAGAGTATTTTTTTTCAGTATATCGGACATCACCAAAAAGTCAGTATATTTAATGATCCAGAATATCAAACCTGTCCGACACACCAGTATTGTATATGTGTCAATATAACGGATGTGTTTAACACGTCACTATACTGTCTGTTCCTATTAAACGGATATGTCCGACGCGGCATTATAGTTTCAGTGTCGGACGCGTCTGATGTGTCTGTGCAAGTATAATGGATATGCCCGACACGTCAGTAAAGTGTCTGTACCAGTAAAACGGATATGCCCGACATCCAAGTATAGTGTGTTTGCCAGTATAACGGATATGTCCGACAAGTCAGAATAGTGTCCGTCGCAATTAAACGGATATGTGAAACATGTTAGTATTTTCTAACTCAGTATAACGGATATGCCATCAGTTAAAGCCACAAACCTTGAAATGAAGTACATGTTAATACATACATATAGATGCAATTTGAAAGTGTGCAAAATTTTCATTAAATCTATAGCCTAGTAAGCAAGTAATTAATAATTATTCCCACGGTGAATTACCGCTTAAAAAACCAAAAGTCGGATTTCTATAGTATACGTCCATTTTGACAAACGCTTTAAGTTTTAAAGCGCAAAAAAGACGGATTTCTAGCTTGTAATCACCAGATATATTATAATTGGCATAATTAAAAATTAATCTATAGCCTAGTTAGCAAGTAATTTATTAGTTTTCAAACGTTACTGCTTTAAAAACCGAAAGTATATATATATTCTAATTTGCATAGATAAAATATGTTTCTTATTTATACTTTAATTTACTTTGCCAAATAAGGTGTGTGGCTTAAAATGTATATGCCAGTATAACGAATATGTCCAACACGACCATAGCGTGTCTGTTCTTGTGTAGCGGATATGTCCGAAACGTCATTATAGAGTATTTGCCAGATTAACTGATAAGTCAGGTACGTCATTTTAGTGTCTGTGTCAGCATAACGGATGTGTCTGACATGGTATTATATCGTCTGTGCCAGTGTAAGTGATGTGTCAGGTACTTCATTTTAGTGTCTGTGTCAGCAAAACGCATGTGTCCGACATGTTATTATATTGTCTGTGCCAGTGTAACTGATGTGTCAGGTACTTCATTTTAGTGTCTGTGTCAGCATAACCGATGTGTCTGACATGGTATTATATCGTCTGTGCCAGTATGGCGGATATGTCCGACAAGTCAGTTTAGTTTATAAGAAGTTATAAAATATGTCTGACACGGTGCTATCGTGTATGTTTCAGTATTATTGATTTATCCGACACAGCAGCATGGAGTATGTTCTAGAATAAATTATATGCATGATGCAGGGGAAGGATGTCGAATTCAGATAACGGATAATTTCGATTTAATAGTAGGATGTTTGTCTAAGGCTAACGAATGTTATCAACAGTAAAATGTTTATATCAGTTAAACTGATTTGTCTGATTGGTAGTTCAATCTGATACAAGTGCAAAAAGGCTTTAAAGAGAGATTATGAAGATGTACCTGTTATATCATGAAGATTTATGTAAGTCAACACGTTTACAAACCTGCTAAGCCTCGCTCGTAATCGTCTTGCTCCTTTTGATTCGTTGCTCCTTTAATGCGCTCCATGATATCACGTGTCTTGCTTTCAAGGCGCTGTTCTTCAGCCTGTGTCTTGTATTCAATACGTTGTTTTCCAGCCTGTGTCTTGTCTTCAATGCGTAGTTCTCCAGCCTGTGTCTTGTCTTCAATGCGTTGTTCTCCAGCCTGTGTCTTGTTTTCAATGCGTTGCTCTCCAGCCTGTATTTTAACTTCTAAGGTTTTGAGACCTTCTGTCAGGGTCCTTTCAGACTCTTTAGAAAATCTTTCTCCTGCCTCTTTTGCCTGTGTGAGGGTCTGATTGGCTT
>VMBQ01004427.1:60853-83374 GCA_007657795.1 Dreissena rostriformis | reverse complement strand
AGAGGTAAACTTATATAGCTGCATTTGTTTCTGTTGATTAAATTTGAGAATATTGAAATTATGTGTAGATAATGTTTTCAAATATTCAGACTAGTTGTGGTTTCCTGGAATAAAAATATATGTCATTGTAAAATTATTTTTGAATGGAAACAGAAAGAACCACAGTTCAACTCATTAATTGTTGCCATAAAAAAGTCTTTGTATATGTACTTTAACACCTTCTGCCAGTGATGAATAGGATAAGCCAGTGCATACTGGCAAAAAAAGGAAGCGAGAACCTGACAAAGAGAGTTTTGTGTTGCTACATGAGCATAGAATTTTAAATAATGCTCATTCACTATAATAAATGTATCATGTATATTTAAATTAAACACACAAAAAACTGCCATGAATATTTAAAAAATTGTGTCTTCAAAAATTCTATATGTACAGTACATGTCGTTACAACTAATGTAATTTTGTAAAGCTTTATGTTCAAAACATTTATTTATTTGTTTTTAAATGCAGAAATGTCTTTTCTAAGATATCAAAGACCACCTTACTTATGAGGAAGCAAAGAAGCTGTTGAAGGAAATTGCTGCCAGCAGTTATCTCTGACAGCCTGTCCCAGACCAGCTTGGGCCATCTTCAAGCTAACCATGATGGTGGGTTTGCAAGAATTTTCCATTTGGTGGACCATGATGAAGAACATCTTTGTTGTGGCATGGCCTCACAATACTGTACAAGCCAGAGACCAGTATGTTTACTGTTGTTGAATATGACTCATTTTTCATGTTTATTTTTTCGTGGTCCTGTTTAACAGAATTAATAATGCGCTTTATCTATATCACATATTTTATTTTTCTGTGGGCCTGTTTAACAGAATTAGTAATGCATTTTATCTATATCATTTATTTTTATTTTTCTGTGGGCCTGTTTAACGAAATTAGTAATGCATTTTATCTATATCAAATATTGTTGCTTGTAATATGAATATAGAACACGTGAAAACTACCCATGTAATTGTCTCAGCTTAAAATCAAAAGTGTAGAAAAGTTAACTTATTTACTCTCAAAACAGTGGCGATTATGTTCCTTCATCCTAAAAGTTGGACAATAACAGCTTTATATATAGATTAAGTAAGGGGCTTTGAATTTTGTATGTGTTCATATTTTTCAGAAAAAGGGATAAGTGGTGACTGATCTCACCCTTATCCAGGAAAGGTTTTGGAACAATGTGTTCGCACTGAAGATGTGGAGGACACAAATTGATGACAGTGCTTCCTCTGGATACATGGATGCCTTCAACTGGAAGACAGCAAAACTGTACCTGCCTTTTGTTTGACAGTGATCCGTGCTAAATATTCAAGTCTAACTGGCAACTATTAGGGTTTGTTCCGGGACAAGGAGTAGAATGGTGACATTGCATCCTAATTGTTTAATCCTTAAGAATTCTATGTTGTAGTGTTGTTCAGTCCTTTTTTTTCAAGCAATTAATACAATCATTGTTAACAGCTTTTTAAGTCTTGTTGTTTAAGAATGTTCGCAACATTTAAATGGATAAATGGTTGTTTCAAATTTAATTTTCAGTAATGCATTCTTCATTAAATGATGTACACGTAATCTTAATTTCTTGCAATATAGTGTAAATAATAATAACACAATTTTCCTTAATATACAAAATTAAAATCAAGTTTACTGTTTTATGAATCCTTATTTATTGATCTTGTTCTGTTGTCAAAAATATTACAGGGTCATATGTACAGTATGTTTTAAATAAAAGGGGCAGTTCTTAGAAAATTAACATGTATTTTATCAATGCATATTCAAACTTTTCGCACATTTATATCCAGCAACAATATGTAAGTATTTTTATGTAACACAAATTAATAATATGAATAAACTATTGAAAATTGGAATGAAATTTTTACTCANACCACCACCACCACCACCACCACCACCACCACCACCACCACCACCACCATAACCACCACCACCACCACCACTACCAACACCACCAACACCACCACAGTGACAAAAAACGTATTCACACAATGGCTGCCACTACAACTGACAGCCCATATGTGGGGCATGCATGTTTTACAAACAGCCCTTGTTTGACTTAATGTTCCACTAATTTTGCTGCGCCTGCTATCACATAACATATTTTACTGAAAGTTTCTTAAAAGGTTTTATGTGAGAAGACTAAATCAATCATTTAATAAATATTTGAGCCTCGCTCTGGGAAAAGGGGGTGTAATGCATGTACATACGATTGTCCAAGATAAGGCTGTGCAGTCCGCACTGGCTTATCAGGGGCAACATTTTCCGCCTTATCTGAGTTTTCGCAAAGAAGACACCCTTTCAACGAAAAATACAATAAAGCGGCAATTGTTTGTCTGATTGGTGTGGAATGCATTTCGCCCCATTTTACCAGAGCAAGGCTCGTCTATTCATAGTCTTGACATGTGACAAAAAATCTGGGAAATGCTGAGCCAATTGTTCATTAAGTTATTTGCCAGACACGATTTTCACAAATTCTTCTGTTTCAGAGTGACCTATGATCGAATACTTTGAATCCTCTATTGTTATTAAAAAACAATTAACTCGCCATATTTGATCATGGGTCCAAAAAATAAATAAATAACAAAATTCATGATACCGTACATCTATAAGAGTCAACAATTCCTGTTCATTGTCTTGACTCTTGACAGAAAAATCTGGAAAATGCTTAGCCCAATGTTCATGTTGTTATTTGCCAGATATATTAGCTATTTGTTTATAAGCAGTTCATTTATTAAAATATAATCAATTTTATCACATTACTTTTTAGTGTGTATTATAATTAGTATAACATTATGATGACAGAACCATAAACCAACACCCAGGGTTACACATGCACTTTCATACTCAATGGTATACATCCTATAAAACGATGCTGCCAAATTCATAAAACACTATCCATAGTAAGTTATCATTGATTTCAGCTTTGTCAAGTTTTTAATTCATAATAATGGTATGTCGAAGTAAGTTAAAACAACATACACCATGTACCGATTTGTATGAGTTAATCTACATATTGTTTCCGGGTTGCTTGCCCTTGACCTCTTGGATATTGCAGCTCATCATTAGCCGCAGGTTGAAGAGGGGCAATTGTAGAGGCAATCGGCTTTGGATAAGCTTGATCAATAAAGAACTTTGATCGAAGTGGATTATACTCAGTGCAAATACTCTACACGCAAGCACAGCATGTACGTAAAACTGTATCCCCTCAATTCATTGATTGGCACTGCTGTCCAATTGTTGGCTGTCTTCAATTTACTCTGAAATAACATATAAGCTTACTAGTATTTGAAATTTTGAAATGTACACTAAAACTTATAATAATAAAAACTATGTATTAAATTTGTTTGCTATTTTAAACAGTATTTTATTAATATCATACCAATCCCCATGCAAGTTATGTGAACGGTCCAGGAAACAAACAAGCTATCGGATATCCTCTGGTTTTCATAACATAATAATGTTAAAGTTTCTGGTAAAAAAAGGATAAATCAATTACATTACCAAGGAAGCATACATAATCTTCTTTATTAATTTATAAATATATTATTTTATCAATTAAAATCTAGTTAGACAGGGTTGTTTGCATACTCTTAGTAAGATGTCATCTCTCCAGTTCCTGACACTGACCAGGTGTGGTACTTCCTTGCAACACAAATGACAGACACACCTTGTGGGGGCTGATGACCATGCATAGGTGAAGAGCTTGCTGTTCTAACATTATGCTGAACAGTCAAACTTGCAACAGTTTGGCCGGCGCATCTTTCTCAATACCATAAAAAGAAGGGTTGTCTTAATTAACAGACAGAATATAAAATCAATCATATATTATTTTTTAAGAAACAACAAAATTGATGCTAAATTGAGAGAATAAACTGTATAATAAATAATAATATATCATTTCCTGATAATTGACAACATAATATAATATACACATTTGCATACTAGTTCTTCTTGAATGCTCTGAGCTTTTTTGAGTACGTACGTACATATAGCGAGCCGGAGGGTCAATAAAGCTGGCAGTTATATTATTGCAACTAATTTGCATACCAGTACATTTTATAATATACTGAACAAATAAATCATTCATATTTCATCATTACTTTCATGCTTCGTTTGACTCGTGCTGGAGTGTTCTTTATAAGTTATAAGGAATTAATAAAATTGACGAACAAACTAAATACCTTTCCATTTTTTTTCTAAAATCCTTTGTAAACACGCAACACTTGCCAAAACTAAGACGCAGCTTCTAAAATATAGAACTTACCAATTCGTGTGTTTAAGCAATAAAGGCATAACACTGTCTTCGTCTGTTCCAACGATACTTCTATGGTTCTGCGAACAATCAGTCTGATCGCCATAATTGATTTATTTCGAGAGAAATCGCAAGCCTTGTGCTTTTGTTCCGTTTTTTTGACAATTTCGATCACAGATTTTGTCCGATGAATTGTTTGTAAACAAGAACTTGAGGAAACGGATGAGCACAGCGCGCATGCGCATACTGCAATCTTGTATACTAGCTGGGATCCCAGAACAACTTTGGGCTATAAATAAAATCGTTTCGCGTCTGAGACGCCTTTTAAATTTCAGGTTTTCAAATCGTAAAAAATTGCATATAATGGATATTTTAGAGCATGGAAAAAAAAATTGTATTTTTTTTTTATCGCAAATATCATAACTACAATGAAAATTTGCAAATCCGAAACATTTTTTTTTTCAATTTTGTCAATTTACCCAAACGTGAACAAGTCCCTTTAAAACGTCCAGCTCAAAATATTTCACTGTACGTTATTTTAACAGGTTTAAAGGCAAGCCGACATTATGTAAATCGGTGCTGATATTCGAGATATCAAACTTAATTGTAAGATTACGTCGTCTGTGTTACGATTCCTTTTGACTATTCGTTAAGAGTGTCGTTTTTTGTTTTTATTAATATCAATGTGTTTGTATGTGTATTCCTTTCTAATAAGGAATATAGTTATTAGTTTTTACAATAATTTGCATTATGCATTTAGTTGTATCGCGTCGATGTTTTTTGATAGGATGACGATCTAGAAATCGGAAAGTACTTGGTTCAAATCCGCTCAGAATACTGGATTATGTTTAGCTTAGAAACACTATCAAAGGCTTGCTCCTGTCTATCCAGGTGTATAAATGTGTTATTTCTGAGTTAAAGGAGCCAATGCGCCGTGGCGTCATGATCATATTTAAACACAATTGAAAATCGGCTAAAGATGCCACAATTATCAATATAAGACTGTGCACCTAGCCATTAACCTTTATGAGTTAGTTAATAACGGTTTGTATTAAATGTGAGTCAAAATACAAATATATGTGGTTGACTTTTTTTTTATTAAATGTCGTTTTATCTTTAATGATACCGAATTAAACGCAATTGTGTATGTTCTATCAATCATGTGCGAATTCGAATCATAGATTCAAAACACAATCAAAGTGCCATCTTAACACATACAGCATCAAACCGATATTCCTTCCGTAGTTTGCATCATGCACATTTTTCACTGCATGTGACGTGGTGCCGCTGCAACTAATGTAGACAGCGATGCCGCTGGGAGGATTTCGAGATTTATTAAAAGCGTCGCGCACTTTGGTCCAACTGGCGATTTATTTTTTTAATAAATGTATTGACATCAGAAAGTTACGTTAGCTGAAGAAAACATACTTTTATTTGACATAAACAATTATATTGATTTAGCAACAACATAGTTTAAACATTAATGACTACCCACTAATATTTTATTTACAACTTATGGTTTCCTTACAAAATCGTTCAATGCATAAAATAACATTTTAACAATTTATCCCTGAATATGTGGGCTGATCCGGAGTGAGTCTGTTTAATTATTATTTTCAGATTACAAAAGTTCAACCTTCAGACTGGTGTCTACCACAATGCTGTGCTTCTTTATATAAACGAATAGCACATGGATAAATTAAGTTATATCTTATAATACTAATACAGTTAAACGTTTCCTCTATATGTCACAGCTGAAATATAGAGGCGAACTAAAACTGCCACGTTTAAACACTGAGTAATTAAAAACCACAACATAGTTGTTATTATGCTACTAAACACTGATAATTAAAGATGTAAAAACATGTTATCATTCGACGTAAGCATGCCAAGATAACCGATTTGAAGAGCTTCCTGTGTGATAAAGATAATTGGCACTGTACTCGATATATCGGTCTTGCCATTGTCGTATACACGCCATAAAATGGCACAAAACGGTTATCTAAGATACCACAACATGAATTACAAGATCACGGTTAACTATGTGCCTGCACCACGTGATATATTTTGATCTACTTTTGTCAGCAACATGAGTGATAATCAAATTCTTTAAGTAATAACCTTTGCCAAGGGTATTTCCAACAAAGGTTTTTTAGCGAAGATTTTGTATTCAAGTTTCACATAATTTCTTTGGCGTTTGTCCAATCTGTGCCGGAACCTTGCATAATTAGAAAACAGTGCGTTCAGATAGTACCCATCTGTTGTATTCCGATTTGAGCTAAGCATTATTTGTTGCAGTGCGTTTGTGTTGAACTAAGTTATACATTTATACTGGACTAAAGATCTTTCATGTATGTTTTAACATTTTAAAGACTATATCACAATGTTTATTGTTTGCGTGTAATCGCATTATTGGAAAATCCATACAAAATAAAATACGTAACGGTCTTTAAATGGACAATACACAATATTGCAGATCTGAATTATGTTAAAGTGGTTCTAAGTATATATTTAACAATATTTATTCAATAACAAAACATGCACTATGAGTCTTAATAGAGATATTGTTGACACACATATTAAAACACTTTCTTTAGCATAGTTTGCAACTATTAAAATGCAACTCGGGATTTAATAGAACAATGGAAATACAAATACATGTACAACTACTATTTATGAAAGATGTCCTATGCAAACACAATCACCGCAATGTATATGTATGCAAAACGATGTTACCATGTATACAATAGAAGTACATTCTTTGGAAACTCAAACCAATACACGTGCTTTTAAATGATTTATTTATGATGTAGTTAAATAACCATTTTTTTACAACTATCGGTAATGTAAAAATGCATCGAATTAGGAGATAAGTGGTATGATTATTTGTTATTATTTCCTACGAAAATAATACATGTCATTAGCAGAATAATACATTGCATTATGCAGACATCAACGTTTTGTCATCATTGTTTACTGTATGTTTTCAGAAAAAGCCGAGAAAACGTCCATATTTTTTTCTAAGATGTTCGTCAATGATTATGAATTGCCTTAACTTAACTCAGAAAAGCATAAATATCCTCAAGGTTTGAGCGTTTTGATGATGATTCCAAAAGTTGAAAAGTCAATTTACATTGCGCTTGTATAACATTTGTATAAGCCATTTCTTTAACGGTTAATATTCGTTAAAATAAATCATAAAATATAATATTAAAAAATGTCCGTTTTATTTCTTTTTTAAACATACTTGACAAATGTTGATCTCGATTAAAAAATATTATGAAGATAACGACGTGCATTGAGTCATCGGTAATTTAAACCATTACAATTTATTTTTTTTTAAGAAGCGATTGCAGAAATCTTTCACGCGTAACATTGATGATCTTTGGTAGCCACGGGGATAGGTAATGTTCCATTTACAGAAACACGCAAATTAAAGTCGAGACAATGTTAAAAAAAAACACTTAAAGTTGTTTAAAAAAACATGATTTGTTTACATTTTATCCGATACTGGCCGTAACAAGTATTGAAGAGGTATTTTTTTTTAAATACATCATGAATATTTTTTTTTAAAAATAATTCACGAATGATCAGTATACATTACTATTAATTGAAACCTACTCTGTGCAAACAACAATCCTTGCTGGACGAATAGCTCTTTTTATTGTATACGTGTTATTTCGGTTAAAGGTTGCATATTTAATTCGTTTAAAATTATGTCATGGAATTCCAAATGCTACTGACGGCTTAGACTGACTTCTAACAGTCTAACATTTACAAGACAAGCGCATAACATCGAAGCAGCAATCGGCTTTATACTATAGGATGCTACATCCAAAATAGTCTAACAAGCAGATATTAAGTTGATATTGCAAGTATTTGTATGTCATTCATAATAAGACAGTTGTCTTTCTATTGCTCTGGCTGGTGCATATGCATCGATGTAGTAATTGTATTGTAATTAAAACGGATTAAAAATTATCTTAAATTGCTTTTTAATTGAATAACAATGCATACCAATGCTGAAGATCAACATTTTACAAGAATGAGTTAGCGATTTATTCTTGGCCAAGTGTAGGGTTCGACGGTTTAAATTTTACATAATTAGTATTGACCCTTCCAACGCGGTATTATACTGTATTGTGTTTGTCAATTGCCTGAAATAAAAGAGTATCGGGTGTTAAGAAGACGTTTGCTCCTCAATGTGTTTCTGAAGTTTATTATTCGCATATATTATGTGTCAGTGATTTAAGTCGCGCTTCAGCATTCACTGAATTAACATGCTTGCAGTATAGAGCATGTGCGTGTTGCACTTCTTCTACATATGTGTGCTATATCACAATAGTTTAAAGTGGTGGCCACAGGGTTTTTCTATCATATGATATGTTAATATATGTTTTTCTTTCCACTGTATAATAATGTTTTACATTTATCAACGCGTCTTAATTGCGTTGGTGAGAAGCAACGCAACATTTTTTTTTTATTTAACGTTACAAATGTGTTTGTTATTTTACACATTCATATCAATTATAACACGCATCTTTTGACAAGATAAACATCTTACATAACAGAAATTTCGCACAGGTAATTGTTTTTACAGATAATTTGAGAAACGCAATGTTCTGATCAGAGATAAAAGAATCAGCACAGCATGAGGGAAACGTGAAATGCCCTCTTGCTTCTTGAAGTTTAACGCACATAATTGTTTACGTTGTCTTCCTTAAATCATTTGGTTTCTATTTAACACCATATCAATTACATTACAAAAGATAAGAGAGTATTCTCGAAGAAATAAAACATACCGATAGTAAGAAATGTAATATATATATACAAACACAATGCATTCTCAATAAAAAAAAACAAATTGTTTCGTTAAAGAACAAGTACAATAACAAAACAACAAAGGATGGTACACGTTAATACAACGTACAAAATAAATATATATTTAAGTAAAAAAACGAAATAAATAAATAAATTGATGTGCTACATGCAATAACTTACATTATTCACTGAGCAGATGGTTATCCCGTTGAATGTAGCGAGTGTCTGATCCTGAAGAACAGTTATAATCTGAATTCTTCTTCCGAGGTGGTTTTTCACAGGACTCCGTGAAACAGCAGTCCGATACAACTGTATCTTATCATCACAGAGAAAATCGCGGCGCGGAGTTTTAATTGAAATATGTTCCTCCCTGTTTAATATTTCAATGATACCTAGTTAATTAGAAACTGTGCGTTTCAATGTATCGTAAATTCTCTAGCGGAACAGCGAGTTTTATAACTTTCAAAATTCACATAATAACCGTATTTATCTAGTATTTATTGCCTCAGCGATTAAGTTCAAGATGCGAACATTGCAGCTTATGAGGAAACACGATTTATATGACGACCTGAATGCATTTCACTTTTGAACCATAGAGCAACACGATATATTACAAAAAGCTTATTGGTATCTTATTGTTACCTGAAAAGGCTCTTTTAATCAATTTTTAATTTAAAGAAAACTAAATATACAAATTGGTCTGTTAATAGTTATTGAACAAAGAGTGAAAACAAAAATAATATTCAAAAATAAAAAAAAATTAAATGCTGCTGATAAGTGCACTTTTAATTTGCTGTTTCTGTTTATGATATTGATTGACAACGTTTCCATGCAGGCCGCCATTGAAATAAGTCAGACCATAATTGTCATAAGTTTACATGAAATAAATAACAGTTATAAACAATTTAGAGGTTACGTAGTTCCTTATTTTTTAAATTTTACTTTTACATCCATTTAATTATTTGGACTAGGCATTACACACAAAACTAGGTAGTGAGCACTGTCAAATACGTGATAGCCTTAAACAGCAGATCTGGCGCATTTTACAAAATGCATGCATTAAAATTAGGGCTAGTTTATGACATGCACATATAGACTCATTTTAACTATATAATGTACACCCATCGTCGCAAACCCTTATACCGATACATCTTTCATCATTAATAAATGTTCAGACGTTCACTAAATTATGATTAACCGATAAAACAATATGAAGAAGTGAAACTCCAGAAGCTGCAGCAGTATTGCAGTTTTGTCTGCACAACTAAGCTTTGCTGTTAAAACCTCCACAACCATTCTGCTTCGCTTCACATATTCACAGACGTCAAGCTGATAGTTTTAATATCACCATTCTGAATAGCTTATTCGCAGCATGACCAGAAACTTACTCAGTATTTCATACTTGTTTCATATAATGATTCATTTAATGTTTTCTTGAATATGGCTTATGTGAATGTCGTTATGTGGATTAAACAAAAAGGCCTTAAGCAAAAATTGATTCATAAACTACATGCACTGTATAATGCAAAACACTTGTCATATACGTTATCATAAACAATCTTTCGAAAAAAAAAATATTTATTGAATATTATATAACTCGTTTAATATGGACGTGAAACTGTTCACTTTAACGCACGTTAGAGATGTTGCTACATCATGACTATCGTGATTTACGCTGCATAATTATGTCAATCGTTGATTGTGATGGTGTGGCTATCAACGATGCATTGACTTGGCTCCGAGTTTCAAGATAAAGTTTTCCAGAGAAGATGTATGAACCGGTCTTCTGTGTGGATTCAGAAATGGCTATTTATTCAGTTCATATGTTTTTTTGTGGCCACTGAAATGCATTATGTCAGAAGGTACACTATTTTCGTCCCAGACCTTTGACATAGCTTTTTATTCATTTTATACTTTTATTTTGTTTTCTTTATTAACACATGTGTAATGCTTAAAAGTTGTATTTTTTTTCTTTATGAACCTGTGATTATATTTGTCTTTATTTAAAGAAAATGTACTGGTTGAAAATTAATTGAAGCAGACATCATTACCTTAGTGTGTAATAGTTTGTTATTAATTGATTAATTTTATTCTAATTATTATTGTCTATGATGAAAATGTACTAAAATAAAACCACAACTACGTTTGTTTATTTTGTTTTATTTTGTCAACAAAATGTTCATTGAATATGTAGATACATGTAAACGAGTTAAATCATGTACATGTCGTAAATTCAGTTGACCTTTCTTGTTGTTTGTATCACTGTTAACCCGTAATTCTATGTCATTTCTTATCACGTATATACAGATGTATTAGTCCGATTGTATAATTTATTTTATAGCACTGCTTGGCAGCTGTAAACAATTAATTATCGTCGAAATCAAATTATTGGGTCATTAATCGGACGAGAGCAGGCTGTCGATATCAGCAAAAGCGCTAAAACTAGAAAGATCAAGTACGAAGTCGTCCAAAGAGAGTAGTGTGTCTCTATAAGCAATCGTGTTGGTGTAGAAATTCGAACGATCAAGTAGAAGATATTCTTCTAGAACTACAAACAACTAATTAAAAAAGAACATAAAGTAAACTGTTTAGTAAAGAAACCAGAATGATTAAAATCGCATAGTTGCAGTACGCCAATCAATACAAAGGCATAACATATAATATACGCAATTACACGTGATTTGAAGGACAATATAAAATAATGGGTGATTAACCTATGTAAGGAAATGTGTATTAATAATTGGAAAACCAATCGAACTGGCTGGATACCGAGCAAATGGTGTTGATTTTGTTGTCATTAACATGGTGTTTAATTAGTCATGTGCGATAAAATCATCGATTATTCGCTTGTATTTAATGAGTAACATATCGTCCCTGCTATATCCATATGATTATTGTGCTATGAATACATAGTTTGACCTGATTTTCCTTATACTGGACCTTCAAGACGAGCTGTGTGATTGAAATATTGCCAGCCATCTCGTCTCCCCCTACTCATATGCCCAGAAACAGGAAGAGGAATAATTCTTGGTAAGAACTAAATTTTCATGTTACACAGCATGGTCCAAAATCAAATATAAAAAAATCATCGTTTGCAACATCACACTTGCATACGTGATAAATTTGACGTCACATGATTTCAAAAGTCGCTTACCTAATATTTTCTATATATGGAATGAAAAATACCGACCGGTAATACAAATAAGCGGCTGAGTAAAATTAAGGGTTTGCAACATCCATATAGATTATAATTCAGTGTACAGAATTACTGAACCGTTACAACCATTGGATTTCTTTAGTTATTATGTTCACAAAAGTGAACACATCCAAACACGTATAGTTTACTCGCTTGTACAAACGCAAGAAATACGAAATCAGATGTATCGATGTAACATTTAGGGGATAATCGTTTGCGTAGTATAGTTCATTATTACTTAATGCAAGGTTATAGCATTGTTTACTCATTCTTGATTGGCGTTGTGTACGTGTTGTGTTTTTTTTCTAAGACACCCAAATAAGGTGAACATTTAAAAACATTACTTGCATATATTAAATCAAGTGCAGTTTCAAACGGACATATGTTATCATCAACTTTTAAATGAACACTGTAATGCTCGCATTGATATTCTGCTCCAGTTGTATCTTATACTTATGAATTCAGTTTGTATTGGAATTTGCACGAATACCTCTTCATATTTAGCAGTCAGTCAATATAGATCTATATACATATCATCTTGTTTTCTTTAATAGGTAATTACATTTCGTTTTTGATCCCGCACCTTACGAACTACGAAAGCATGTGTGCAATTGGGACCTAGCTGCCGTTTCGCAGGGATCTATAAGACAAATGTTTGCTGCTATTGCACGTAATTTAGCTGTCCACTAAATAAACATTTAAGTTCATGACATGTTCCTCAATTATGTTTTCATATATTGTCATAACCAATCTCACGCAGCCGAAAACTGTCTGTATTAATCGCATGCGTTTGTTTAACCAATATACTTTGTCTACATTATTAAATGCCACGCTAATGACTATGCATATGATTTCACATGAAAACGTGACAAATGGAAGAGAAGAATTGTACAACTAGACTAAGTATTATTGTGTTGCCTGCAACATTATGGCACTAGCCGAATGCGATACTGTTTCTCTTGCATGAGTGTATAATATTAATTCGAAATTATAGATCACATTCTTCTTTGTTCTATTGTGAGCATGTTGCTATTTAGGTGTATATGTATGTTTGTGCAAAAAAAAAACAGTTATGTTAATTTAAGTTTAAACCAGGTTAGGCAGTCAAAGTACTAATAATGCTTGAAGAAAACCGTGTCAGTAAGTTAACCAGGTATTTTACTAGTTTGCTAAACCTTCTTGCTTTATTTGATCATGTTTCAATGCATGTATTCAGTTTTCAATAACTTATATTCGGAAACTGCGCTTTATAGTTTCAATCGCTCTTACATTTTGCTATTACAAACAGTTTGTCCCCGTGTTAACCGACACTGGGTGTATGGCTTTCGTTAACACAATTATATGACAATATATTGGCATGATACAGATCATGTTGTAATATTATGCGGACAAATACGTATCGTTCGATTGCTAAAATTGCATGGATTCGTATCACTTATATATCATACTTTCAAACACCTTCTCTTATTGCATACCTACTCTTTATACAAGTATAATGAGGTAAACTAAGGGATGATTTCTAGTTTATATTACTACTCATTTAGAGCACGAGTTAATGCCCTACTACAGGTTGCTTGCGCTTTAAAATATATCAATTATGCCGCGTATCGAAATATTGAAATAGCGTATTTGCTTATACGCTTTATGATCATGGGTCTATTTACAAACTTGGTATTGATTTACGAGGCTCAAAATTAGGCGCATACACTGTCTCGTGATTCGTCAAATTACAATATAATATCTCTGGAATCGTTTGAATATGATAATTTGAAACGTCATGTTCGCGTTCATAATTTCGTGTGTGCCATTTAGTAATTGTATAGCGTGCTGCAACTGGATTTTATCCAAGATTGAAAAAAAAATATGTTGAACTCAAACGTTGTATTTTTTACTCCGGGATTATACAATAAGAAATTATCTCTCTTTAAATGCTATGCGCACCATGAAAAACATCTGGAAATCGGCTCAGTACAGCACCCACACAAAGCTGAAACTATACAGAAGCTGTATGCTGTCTACCCTCATGTATGGGTCGGAATGCTGGCGCATGACGAAGTCGGATGATGCTAAACTGTCGTCATTCCACACCACCTGCCTCAGAAAGATCTTGCGAATCTTCTGGCCCAGAAAGATCTCCAACAACGACCTTCTCCAGCGATGCAACATAGAAGACATGGAAACGCTCATAACCAAGAGAAGATGGAGATGGATTGTACTGAGGATGGACAACGATTCCATTCCGAAAGTGGCGCTCAGATGGACCCCAGAAGGCAAGAGAAAGCGCGGGAGACCCAAGCAGACTTGGAGACGCACAGTGGAAGGGGAGATTAAAGACCTGAACCACTCCTGGGCGACCCTGGAAAGGCTTGCAAGCGACCGACAACAGTGGAGAACCTTTGTTGCTGCCCTACACGCCACCCGGAGTGAAAGACATAAAGTAAGTAAGTAAGTAAACATGGCTAAAACACTTTATTTTGAGGTGCTTACACGTATATAAATATCACGAGAAAAGGTGCGTTGATACTTTGGCTGAAAACGAAATCAGTAATAAAAAGACACATAAGGCAAATTATTAAAAAATAATAAAATCTTTTATTAAAACTGAGCCAAACAGACTTGCAAACAATGTTTCGCGAGCGTCTTGACAAAATAATGAAACACACGTGATTTGTTATTCAGGGCAGATTCCAGATACATTTTTTTTAATTAACGGCATCTAAAACAAACACGGTCTTTTTCTCCAGGAATGAGGATGAACTGATAAAATATTAAATCAAAACAACAACGCAATATTAACGTTGTTGTAGTTGTGATAAATAAACTTGAATTATCTAGCAATTAATGATGTGAATAGTATATACCCATATACGAGTATTCTTTATCAATACATACGTGTGATTCTAACTGCGTGTTATCGTCGATCGTTTGAACATGGGCTATTAATACACTGGAATTGAAAGCCCATATTCTTAGGAAATGATTAAAATGAAGAGGCATTTTCAAAAAGAAAACTATTTTCATAACAGTTCTTAATTCTTTTCAATTGTCTTTAATGTGAAACGGCGATGTTAAACTCAAATAATGGAAGGCTCTCAGATCATTTACAGTTATTAAGCTTGACATAGCAGCTAAAGATTTCAAATAGTATTTCCCTTTATTTTATTTATTTAACTTTAATGCCAGGTGACGTATACCGACCATGAGACAAAACACTTCTATGGATTAATACGAAATATCTTCGACAGCAGTTTGAATATATGCACATGGCCAAAAACGGGGTAACACAGAAAAATAGCACGTGTACAATCAAAACGTTTCCGCGGTGGCCCAAGATTTATTATATTCAGTGTATGATAATGTTTTATGAGAGCCTTGCTTTTTAACCTTGTTCATATATGGGTACATTGAAATTGTTTTAGAATATTTAAAATATTCCAGAGCGGTTACCCACATTTTAGTATTGTGGTGTTTTTTTTTACGTGTCTTCAAAATGTATTGTGTTTTGAAATCGGTCAAGTTTATTAAACACTCAACTATTCGGTTCACAATTTAACTACCGCAACAAGGTGTTAAACCACATGTGTAATGCTTGTATACGTGGACGTTATCAATCATTTTGCTGTTTCACGGTAAACGCTAAAATGAAAATAAATGAACACCGTGCGTCGTCAAAACAAAAACGCATCAAACACGTATTCATCAAATAGTAGTGCATTACTGTTATATATTTTAATTTACGCCAGACTCTACGTCTGTCATAAACATTTAATACACATAAATGTCAATTAAGTATACAGAGTTTGGAAATGAAACATATTGTTTCACGAAACGACCGAATTTCTTTCTCAAATAGGAGGCTAGTTAAATAAAGAATATATAAGGAACATAGTTACTATAATTAATTGCAATTGCATGTAATCATACAAAATTACAAGTTATAAGTAGTATAAGTATTTCATCTTAAAAATTATCATAAATCAATACTGGTATACTGTCTGACTTATACAAATATGCTTAAATGAGTCGTGTTCTGAGAAAACTGGGCATAATGCATGTGCGTAAAGTGTCTTCCCAGATTAGTATGTGCAGTCCGCACAGGCTAATCCGGGACGACTCTTTCCGCCTAAACTGGATTTTCGCTTAGAAGACACATCATTTAAACGAAAAATTTCCATAACAACGGAAATATTTGTCCATGATTAGCCTGTGCGGACTGCACAGGCTAATTTTGGACGACACTTTACGCACAAGCATTATGCCCAGTTTTCTCAGACAACGACACAAATAAGCTACAACTAGTTGGTAGGGACGTGTGTGACAGCAGTGACTCAATAAGATTGTTTTTATTTATTTCGCCATATCTACAAACTAGCGTTTGAATTCAAACAACTAAAAGTATTTTAACGGATTATGTATACAAAACAGGATTATGTCTACACACAAGAACTAACTCAGATTTCCAAATTGGTATAAATAAAAATAATGGACCAGCAATGGATCCGATTTTTTTATCTACAAATTTACGTGGATCGTAGCGCTTATATTGTTGTAAATAATGATGTTAAGTGGCTGTATTCCTAAAATACAAAACGAAATGCATGCATGTTAACAAATCAAAATTGCACTGAAATGTGTCATGTGTTCCCTATACCATTTTGGTTCGATATTACATTTCTAATTTATTGTTACACAAAACAACAATTATCTTATCATTAGTGTTTGAGTCATAGCCTTTGCAAGTGTTTAGTATAGTCCGTTTCTTTTGCAGGCCTGATTAATATGGAAGGCATTTAATTTAATTACCATAAAGAGATGCCTTCTGTTCGTGTTGCATCTGTATAGCTTACATTGAAATGTATAGAAGGGGTTTATAGAACACATAATACTTGATGGAGGACACAAAGTGGCTGTGTTTGTTATAAGCAGCACAGCCCATTCTATCTTTTGAAAAGCATAACTTACGAAGTATTGAATGGGTTTAATTGATACTTATTAATAAATACTAAGCAAAACAATTATTTAAATGTGTTTAATATTTACAACGTTATTGGCCTTCATCATTTTTAATATGTACTCTATAATTGCATTATATTTAAAGATTTGTAATAGGAAACAGTACATATGTACACAGAACAGTGTCGGTATGTGAAGAGCGCATAGTGAAAATACTGTAATTCTCTCTCTTCATTGTTTTTGTAGTTATTGCCCTTGGTATATTCCTTGTGTTGAGCCCCATTACATTGTGAAATTGTATAATGTACATCAAAGCTCAATGCTATTTAGGGGATACATATTATTCAAATGAAACTTTGCATAATGCATACATCATTTGACCGAAAGTGTGGAGTAAATTAACGACACGTATGTCTTTTTTATTTATGGAGGTATAGCCATTTAATCAGTTTTCAGCAAAACGGTATTTCATATAAAGTTAAGTATGAGAATATAGAATGCATGTTTAACTGACAGCTATATATTTAAAGCTGTTGACCCATACTATTTAGAAAGGCGTAAGCAAAATAATTAACAATAATTTTTAAAGATTCAAGTGTTTATGCGAAACAAAATTGAACATATTGGATCATAAAACATAAATTATAGTGATGCATTTGATTTACTATTTTGCATTCTCATAATCGTGTACCATTGACAGCTTTACTTGACTGAACTATGTTAATTAGGCAATATCAAACACACGGCCACACAATCTTATTAAATGGCAATCGATCCCATAAAGTATTATCATTCAATATGACGTCGTGTTACATTTTTGTAAAAAGTCATACAATTTGTTTCCATCTTCTCCTAAGAGTGGTACTGTCAACCCACTGTAATGATGCCGCACAATTATCAGATTTAACGCTAGTATATACTAAAGACTTTGCGGCGAATAATTTATAACACACTCTTCAGCACAACGAATTTCATTTGAACATGTACAACGTGAAATGCTGTTTTATGTCTTATCATGTCTGACCATACACATGTTTTCAGGCAGCGTACTGTTTACAAATGGATGTAAACAATCAGGTAAATATAAGTTAATAAAGTGTTACTTCTCTATTATAAACTAAGTTAAAAAAAGAATAACAAAGAGCTAAAAAAAGACCAAATATAGTGTATGGAGGTTTAAACATAGGTTACGTGTTAAAGCCTCTGACCTTGAAATGAAATACTTGTTAATCAATACATATAGATGCAATTTAAAAGTGTGCCAAATTATCATTAAATCGATAGCCTAGTTAGCAAGCAATTTTTTTTTTTAAACGGTACCGCTTTTAAAACCGAAAGTAGGATTTCTATACGTATACGTCCATTTCGACAAATGCGATTATTTTTAAGTTTTAACGCGCAAAAAGTCGGATTTCTACCTTGTTACCACCAGATATATTCTAATTGGCATAGATAAAATATGTTTCTTATTTATACTTACATTTTATATGCCAAATTAGTTGTGTGGCTTTAAGATTTTATTTAATATCACAATTTGTCAACGCGTACACTAGTGTTTACGGTAGCACATGTAGACCTATATTTTGTTAAATAGAAAGAGACTAAGCTAAAATTGGGAGAGCTAACCTACGAATCAAATGTTCGATGTATATGCAACATGCCCAAGATTACATCACGGCAAATTATGACCATCGGGTCATGACTGATAAAGTATGCTGGTTTAAAGAAACCTTTTATCAAGATAAGAGTGCAACATTATCCTGGAGATAATACTTAAAATACATCAATATTTTCTGATTCAACGATTAGAAATACCATTTTGAAAAACAACCCACTAAACAACGGGGCAATATCAGATTATATGATCTTTCTGATATCGAAAACTGTAGGGTGGTAGCAATGTGTACACAAGTGAGATGAATTAACATTGGGGAACATCACAACGTTCGGTAACAATAAAAGTCTTCAATTCTTGATAGGACCCGATTTGTGTTAAAGAACGGTTTCGGGATGATATATTAACCCTGACACAGAACACGTAACTATTCGATATTGTCATTTGAGTGCACGCGCGCATGCAATGATTTAACATGTATATATTCATCCCGGAATAAAGACATACAATTTAGTTTGCTTGTCAAAGTTTAATATCTCAGAATATTTTTTACGGCATATATATAAACGAATCTGTTCAAATGGCATGATGAATGTGTATGTCCTCCATTTTTCTATAAGTTCAGTAAAACGCGGAACCAAACTTTCATATCTACAAAAATGGTGATGAATGTATACAGTAATACAAATCATATAAGACAATTCTGTAGATTTTAACTGGCTTCAGAAAAGATTTCTCCACTGACACATGTCTCATTCATCGTACATATTACATTAGGTTTCAAATGGATAAAGGTAATCTTGTTGGTATGGTTTTGCTGGATTTGCAAAAAGCCTTTGATACTGTTCATCATGGCATTCTATTGATGAAATTGAAGGCGTTGGGTCTCTCAAAGGTTACTGTTCAGTAGTTTACTTCATATTTGTTGGATCGGCATCAATTGGTTGATGTCCGTGGTAGTCAATCTTCTCGAGCAACGATAACATGTGGTGTTCCCCAGGGCTCTATTCTAGGATCGTTGTTGTTTCTTATCTACGTCAATGACATGTCTGGCGCAGTAAAAAATAAGTTGTTACTGTATGCAGATGATTTTGGTATTTTGGTCTCTGGTAAGGATAGGTCTGAACTTGAATCAGTTTTGAGCACCGAAATGAAGGTTCTAAGTGAATGGTTAATTTGTAATAAGCTATCTTTGCATTTCAGTAAGACTGAATCTGTTTTGTTTGGCTCCAAAGCAAGGTTAAAGTCTGGACCAAATCTTAATGTTGTATGCAATGTAAACATATTGAAGCTACAGATTCTTTTAAGTATCTTGGGGCCACTCTTAATCAAAGTTTATCTTTTGATTCAATGGCTAGGTCAGCTATCAGGAAAGCTAATGCTAGGTTGAAGTTTTTATACAGGATGAGTAAGTTCCTTAACCCCCACTCTAAAATGTTATTGGTCACATCGCTCATCGAGTGTCATTTTGATTATGGTTGTTCAATTTGGTATGCCAGCTTGACTCAGGAACTGAGGAATAAATTACATGTCACCAAGAATAGAATGATCAGGTTTGTGTTGGATCTTGAAGCAAGGGCTCATATAGATCAAAATCATTTTGTCAAGCTAAACTGGTTACCAGTTTTTAAAAGAGTTGATTAAATCATGTTGTGTCATGTGTTCAAAATCTACAGTGGTATATCACCAGGTTACTTAAATGAGCATTTCATTCCACTTAGTTCAGTTCATAACTATCACACTAGGTTAAGAGTGTCAGTTGGTGCTTCCAGTGATTCATTCAAAGACACTGGAAGATTGTGTTTGCCCAAGGTTAAAGGTTTTGATAAACGGTCATTTGCATATCAAGGTTGTTCTCTCTGGAATGAAATGCCACAACATATAAGACAGGCTAAGAACCTCCCCAATTTCAAGTTCACCGTCAAAACCCATCTGCTTGCTACTATTTGAGTTTTTTATCTAGTATATTAATTAGTTGTTGTTTCTAGGTCAGCTACATTAAATTTATTAAGGACCACATTGGAAATAAGGATTTACTTATTTTTTTATGTGCTATCCTTGTATTTTAATGTTAGTGACAGGTTTTACATTTTTAGTACACACATATATATATATATATAAAACATGTATTTACCAAAAACAATATTGTTATTTTACTATCTCAATTTTTAGATTAAATTTTATAATTTTATTGAATTTTTATAAACCTGTATCTTTGTTTGCTTGATTCATCAACTATGATGCTATTTTAATTTATTGGTTTGCTATTTCTTATGCCATCAGTAGATAAAACTTATTTTATGTGTAATATATGCTTTATGTACCATGTTCTACAAATTGTTAAACAGGAAGTATCGCCTTGATACCTTATGGTCGATATATGCCTTAGACAAAATGTAATCATGACAATCGTTGTTCACAGCACTTCCTTCATTGACATCTATCTTCTTATAAAATGTTTATTTAATACCTTGCATAGTTTGCAAGATAGGTCTCATTTATAATTTAAATGTAATACATTAACTCAATATGGAATCATAATATAAGTTTCTATTTCACTGCACATCCCATCACTGATTTCTACCTACCTATAACGATGATACATGTTAAAGTTTTCAACAAATGGTAATAACGCGATACCTAGGAGAGCAATCGTTATGGTTCTTTTGCAAAGCATATTCCCGCAACAAGATCTGAGCGGCGATCAAGTTCAAGATGCGATCTTTGCGTCATAAATTGCATAACGCTTTGTAATGGTATCGGCCTGTTACCTGATGAGATGTTTTTAAATAAAAGATCAATGAATTCAAATTAAAACACAAACATAAATAAACATATATATTTATTCAAAGGTATTTAAAATGTGAAAACATTTTCCTTGACACGAAATAATATCGAATGAATCGTTTTATGTATGTATGAATAACGAATCTCAATATACATCACAAGAGGATGAAATCGTTTTGTTACAATCGGATGGTCCTTTAAATAGGGTTATTTAATAGTGTCCAATAAAATATAACACCAAACATAAAAATAACAAGTGTTACACTATAACAAAATACATCGGTGCCTGTAAAAAAAGAACGCATTGTCTGTGTGTTATTTCAATTTATACCTAAAATCAATTACATACGTATACCGTTTTATCCTACAGCTAAATGATTTTATAGAACATAATCGGACTCATACAGAAAATATAAGGTTTATCCCACACCTATGTTTATCCCACACCTAGTCATGTGTGGAGGAAGGTCATATTACTCAACTATAAAGTATTCATGTTTAGGTAAATCAAATCAACAAAACAAACAATTTGATACCAAGATGTCATATATTATAAACACAAAATGCAACACAAACAACCAAAAAACATTTTTTACAAATATTAAGCATTCTATACATAGATGGTGACGTCACTGCGTTATTGTCAGTAAGACGGTGTGTACACAATGAACATGTACATAGGGACTACTTTTTTTGGCCTTTCACCTCTGGTTAAAGGTCAAATGCAGTAAAGACTTGTAGACGATTTAACTCGTTAAAATGTATCGTATTTAATGAGAATTATATTGACCAAATAAAAAAAAAAGTAAATTTTGTTGATATTTTATTAAATTGTTATCAATGACAATAATCA
>VMBQ01004427.1:44859-60456 GCA_007657795.1 Dreissena rostriformis | reverse complement strand
ACCTAGGATGTATGCCACACAAGACGACAGATGCCCCATCGCAGCCTACAAGTTGTTTGACTCGAAGCGACCAAGTGGATATTGTCAACCAGGAAGTCCATTCTACATTGCGCCTAGGGCCCGGGCTTTGACAGGACCAGATTGCCAGTGGTTGGTTATGCAGAGGGTCGGCCTCAATAAACTGGGACACATGGCCCAAAGATTGGCTGAGCAGTGCGGGCTGGACCGTCAGCGCCTGACTAACCACTCTGTTCGCCAGCGAATGGTCCAAATGCTCAGGGACGAAAACGTTGCACCTACTGACATAATGCAGTTCACAGGCCACAACAACATCCAATCTGTATTGAATTACAGTGCGATTTCTGTATCAACACAGAAGGCCGGATCACACGATGTAGCACCATCTCTCACGTCTAGCGCTTTCAAGGAACCAACATCCGAACCCAGGACCGTCAATATTCCTAACATTGATGTTCATTCTTTCCCCAACCAGTCGGAACAGAATCACGTGTCCGTCTCAACTTCGATAAATCTCCTTCAAACACACTCTCAGTTTTATGGAGCAGTCTTCAATGTGAACAATTTCAACTTTTACACAAAGTAAATCCAACGATCTGTGTAATTCGCGTGATATTTGTTTATTTTTTTGTTCCAGTTCCATTCGTTGTGTAGTAACACTGCCACACGTGCTGTACATGTTTCATTTATGATTGCAAATGGCGACCTCAACCTTTTTTACGGAAAATTATTTGTTAATTCTCATTTAATACTTTATATTTAATAATAAAAATGTGCAATGCAATAAATTGAATAAATTTGAACCGAGGTATATTATGTTTAATCCCTTTATTTTTCCGCAATCGTACGTTTTACTTTAGAACTATTTCGCGTTCATGCGCAAGAAGATCGACATGTTTGTAAATTAATACGCAAGTAAAAATAGGTTTAAAACTTTAAGGTACAACCTCTCGATTTTTGTTACATTATCGTTTCGTATAGATTCGTAAGATTTGTTTTTTAATTATTTTGTAGGATAAATAGAACACTATGTTAGTGTGATTGTGTACTTAAATTTATCCCACTTGTGTCAGAAAGGCTTAAAGGCTCGGCAAGCCTTGCCATGTAAACCCTTCTTCACTCGTGGGATAAATTTAAGTACACAATCACACTAACATAGTATTCTCTATTTCCGTTAATGCATTCGCCCGTTGTGTTATTGTTAAAGCTGAATATAAATGTCAAACTGGCATTATCACTGTCTGGAACTGTTGTTGATATTCACATTATTGCGACCGGAATGTTAGGTCTCATTTCTTCAATCACCAACTCTCAAATGTTGTCTTCTTTTTCGTGCATAGAAGTAAAACCAGTTCACGTGCTCGTATATATAAGCTTTTGTTCCTGTAGTCAACGCGTTGCTTTACGAAATACAAATTCCCGCATTTCTTCAAATTCTGTACAAAATCCGAATTAAGGTATGTAAAATTGTGTATTCACGATCCTGTTTTATTGCATACACATATACTTGCGATAGTGCTATAAACCATAATTCAGTGGTTTCGTTAAGAACGCCTTAAATGACTCCAATATTCACATTATTTTAACAATAATATCGTATTTGAAGACATTTACATTATACAAAGGCAGCAATCAACATATTTAACACCAAAATGAAAGTCGGAATGCTTTCCTAGTTTCTTACAGCCATTAATGCTATCAGCTACTTTAAGCACCTCGAATAATAAAGCATTACTTTGCCCTCATTACAATTGCAATATTGCCCTGCGCACTGCTGATTATTACACGGTTAGCTTAATGTCAGTATGAAAGATCCATTGAAAGTACGAATACTTCAAAAATCAGTACATAAAGTTTATATGAAATTGTTTCTCTAAAGACAATTGGCATTAAGTATGTAAAGAGTAGCTTAGTTCCAGCTAGCACAGATACACCCTACAATCCATTTAATCATTTGGACTTGAAATTACACACACTTAGAAAGAGAACGCACAGTGGGATAATATTTATGATGTGCAAAGATATGCTCATGCTTAATATATATTATACCACTTATACAGATAATATATATTATACTACTTATACAGAGAAATGTTTTTAGGAGTGTACTAATTTATTATATTAACCGTTAATTTAAACCTTAAACAAATTGTCTGTGCTGTTTAAACCTTCTCCTTAATAGACAAATCGCAATGACCAGTAACTTACTGAGCATTACTTATTTATATTATGATTAATTACATGTCGTAAAGTCGAATAAAAATATGTCGCTGTTTCATAAACAACAAACATTGTATACAGTGTTTAATATAATATTCAATTTATCATAAACGGTCGTTTTAAAATTAATTCTGGCTTAACATTATATTAATCGTGTGACATGAACGTGTAAATTTTCACCTTACGCTTATGAAGATTTTTACAAGATGAGAGAAAATGTGTTGGTCATTTAACACAAGAATCTTACACTGATAACGGAGGATTACATAAATGAACCACTTAAATACAAACATCGTCTCGTATTTGAAAAACATATTTCACAGGGAATAAACTTTGTGGCGATCAACAGGCATATCATGCTGATTTGCTTGGCCTAGTGTACACTTAATATTAACAATGAAAGACAAAACATCTAGCAAACTTATTTAAGGAGATCGAGTTTATTATTCCGCAAATATATCACGTTCCACCAAATCAAATGTTGTATACAAGCCACTTACAACGCATGTTATTTCTTTACAATAAAAACATAACAACGTCATTTTATGAGACTCATATCCGTTAACAAGCGCATTATTTAAGCACTTGAAAGAATATGTCATAATTACAAACATTAACAATAATATTATTGCAGAGGCAGCATATAGGTACTGTTCCTGTATTTGTTTAATGACGTATTTACACAGTAGGACGGATACAAATTACTACCCAACTATAATATAAAAATAGTCTTTTATAATGATCGTTAAGAATATTCAACGCAATGTATGTATGTTTGTTTTTAATAATCGGTTGAATATATTTATTATTTCCATCCTGATGTCATTGTGAGAGGTTTCTCTGCGTGATGCTCCTATCGTCGATTCGTAGAGGCTAGTACACAACCACACAAACAAAGAAGTATATGTATCATACAAAATTAATAATACAAATGTTACGAATCTTGTTTAAAAAAAACACATAAAAATCGGGTTGTGACTTTTAAAATGTAACCTTGTTTCACTCGCGTAATAATACAAAAAAAACATGACGATATTCGTGCGCAGACACGCAAAGTAGTTAATAAGTTAAACGTACGATTGCCCAAAAAGAAAGGAATAAATACTGCGATTCAAATGTATTCAGTTAATTTAAATATGTACGTGTTTACTATACATATAAAGTTTTTAATCATAACAACTCAATACTTGTCCTTCCTTGTATTGCACTTGCGAAAGTATATACACAACGGATACTAGAACAAAAATATAAAACACATCGTGCTTACAACCAATATTGTTCATTGTGTAAATGTTGAAAGTTTGAAAATTGAAGAATGTCCCATAAAATGTAGTGTTTGTCTGAAGCAGATTAATTGAAGTTGAGAGAGATACTGTGCTTAGTGGGCGGGGAAATAATGAATAACAATGTTGGGACTATTTACGGGCCTATCGTCAATGATATTAAATATGTAATAACATAATAACACAATCTACGTTGTCAAATATTTGTAATTTGGTCAATAAAATACTCATTAACGATGTAGATACATTTAATTTATCTACATTTCGTTAATTTATTTGACCTTTAGCCAGAAATGAACGGCCAAAAAAGTGGCCCGCGATGTACACGTAGTACGAGGATAAACATAGAAGACATGAATAGCACGAGTCTATCCGACACCCAGAGTTTCATTCTATAAATTCATTTAACTCGGATAAAAATATAAACAACTTTGATCACAATGGCGGCTAAATGACGCCCCTGATTAACGTTGTCGAGTTTTGTTTACAACACATATCACTTAATATCGGTTATACATTTTAACTGTACTGACCGACTTGGCTACTATGAATATATCTCACATTTACATGGCTTTATTGTTTTTATATAACTGAATAAATGCGATCGAGGAAACCTTACCTCAAGAATTATGTTAGTCACCGGCGCATTAAGTATTACATAATGCAGCACGATTACCAGAGCCTATTGTATTTTGCATCGATATGATCGAGACTTTGGAGCGATTCATAGATCGTATGTGGCCCATCGCACCGTGAAACGAGCTTCATTTAAATGTGAACAACGCTGGTTGATTTCTGCAATGTCAGTATGTCGTCATAGTGCCATGTTTTGTACTGCATTGTTAGTACAATAATCTAGACAATACGTCTTTACAAAGATTATTGTTACGATCATCAGGATCATTAAAGGTACATACATGGATATCAGGAAAAAAATCATACACATTAGATAATTTTGTCAGTTTGTGACTTTCAACCTTAATTGTTCTGTCATTATATGATTGATTCTTTATGAATAAAAACTATTAAAATGCATTTGGAAAGTAAAAGACAATATGGTCTAGTGGTCTGTATGACTTATAAGTGTTGCTACCCGCCAGTCGGCCTTGAAATGTTGTGCTTTAAACCGGTTCAGTGGAGATAGTGAATGCTTTTGTAAAGCATGTTGTTGCTTGAACAGTTATTCTCGTTTTTATAAACGCTCATCCAAATATTTGTTTATGTTATTATAAAACGTTTCTTTGAAGTGGAAATATCTGATTGTGTAGGAAGGAGCTCGATTATAAATGGAGACGTATAAACAACAGCCGGAGTCATAACCCCAATGAATGAAAGCTACAGTATCCGCATTGATACATCAAAGGCCCTTATAACTTCAGTGACGATACAATACATAATGTTAAACATTAAACAAAGGCGCATGATGGCTTCTCTGAGGTACATGTATAATTTCCACGTACAACGTCGCATTAACCACTTTGTTTTGGAGCAGCTATATTCACATGATTTGCAGACCAGCTTCCTATCATAAGACATACGTCAAAAACTGGATGACATTGTCATTACGTTAAGATTAAATCGTAAATCATCGTAATCATATTTGCAGATTCGTCAATCAACGTTCCACGTCGTCTTCAAGGCGTTAATCGAAGAAACTTTCTGAGCTTGCAACAATCTAGTGGTAATAAAGAAGTAGTATCGTTTGATGTAGTAATACTAGTCAATCGCACAGAATTGTATATCGTTAATGTATCAATCACAATCGATGTTTTCGTTTAAATGCATCTACATTTTACAATGTTTAACTGCATTTAAAGAAACCTTCAAGTGTAAACAAAAATACATAAAAAACACGTTTAGTAAATTGTTTAGCAGAAAAACCTGCACTATTTGAACTGAGTGGCTGCAGTTCAACACTTACCACGCAGGAATAACATATACTACACACAATTACAGGTTATCTAACGCGCACTACAACAATAATGGGAATTTTACCTATGTTACGAAATATGTGTACATGTCTCTATTGGGGAGAACCGAAATTAAAACGTCTCTTATGAAATATGTGTACATGTATACAATTGGAAAACCATAGTTAAAGCTTTGTAACGAAAGTGTTTAGATGTTTATATTCGGAAAACCAAGCGGTTGTGCTGGTTGCAGGGTGTTAGAAACAAACTAACTGTCTTGCGCATTACTTCTTCTGTCATTGCTGAAATTTTATGTTTGCGGAATAGACAAACATTAGGAATAGCAGATATAAATGTCTTAGGGCAAGATTACAAATCACAGTAAAAAATCAAATATAATAAATTCTTCCTAAGCAGGAGTATCTGAAATACAGAGATAAACAAATACAGATATAAGTTGCACAACACTTCGTTAGATGCCTTTCATAAATAAGTTGATCATTACAACTATTGCTGCTATTACTGTTACTGGTTTACAGAAAACCGTTGTAATATACCAAACAACCACACTTCAGAAACTGTACCATGACAGAAATTGGTGTTCCTTCCCACTACATGTATACCATTACACAAGCTATTAACAAAATGAGTAAACCAGTATGCATCCCATTAACCATGCACTTTTATGCAATTCTATTTGCAGACACTGTTCCCACTGCAAACAATTACCGCAAGGTCTCTAGGTCATACTCCATCTTACGCAGCCTCGCCTAAAGACGTTAATACAAATATATAATCTTGTTAAATTAAAATATGTATTATTAAACACCACGCTAAGAAATAGGCCCGTAAGTTCATGCGCAAACGTGGCAAATGAAAGTAAAGAATTGATCCACCAGTTTGATTTATTCGGCTGTAACTTTATGGCATAACTGTTTCTGATGTTTCTGTGTTTTTTCAGATCTGTTTATTCTGCATGAATTATGACATTAGAAATTATAAATACCCATTGTATGTATAGTGGTATAGTAGTAAAGTAAACATTTAGTTCGAGGTAACTAGCAATCGACTTTGATAGAAAGTTTGATAGAACTGTTTATTACTCAACATGTGAATATATCATGCTAGATTTGTATTATAACAGATACCTTCATCAGATTTGTTTCTTAGAAATGTATTTAATTTTACATACTAGAATGATACAGCGATTACGATTTACATATTAAAAAAAATTATCAGAAGAACTCATTTCAGGCAAGCGTCGAAGCAACATTTAACAGTGTAAATAACCTTTCCAACCTTAAACTCAATCATTAACCTAATCTAAAAACTACTGGTAAATCCTCCAAATATATTATTTGTTTTCTTTAGATTTGAGCATACACCATATGGGCACGTTGTTTGTTATGTTTGTTGTGTTGGCCTAGCGCTTTGAACAAATTGCCGTGTGAGCCCATTAAACGACTAAACTGAGCTACGTATAACATTGTATTTATTTTCTCTGACTGACTTTTAATAATAAAATTTCCCTCATTTTTTTGTTAAAAGAATGAAAACTGAATGCATACCACAGTTAAAGCAATATCAGATTATCACTTGATTGATACCCTTTTGCCAGAATATTGACCCTCTAAGTATGTCATAAACATTGAAAGACATAAATGAAATAAATTCGTAAGGAGAATGGGGCTTATTATTCACAAAACGACGAGACTTTTGTACAAAATGAAAGGCTTGGTAAATAAATTATCTGTAGCGGAACATTTTGACTACAATTTATTCCAATTGCATGTAATAATACAAAATGACAAGTATTAACTACTATTAGTGTTTTATTTGCATGGGCTTTTTCATCTTAGTCATAAATAAGAACATATAAACTGTCCACTTTATACAAATATGCCTAAAGGAGCTGTACCTAGTTGTTAGGGGCTTCTGTGGCTCAATTGTTTATGTATGCACATTTACACACAAGCGCAGGATAAATTTACCAGATTAAATAACTAAAATATTTTTCGGATTATGTCTTCAAAAAAGCAAAACTCTTATGACACAAGTACTGATTCTAAAATTGAATAATATAATTAGGATGAAAAAACGTATAGTACAATTAAATGGAATGTTGCCCTTATGTTGTTTTAAATTTTGACGTAACGTTTCGTTTACATCATGCATTCATGACTCATAAACTACTCAGGTTTTAATAAACCTTTTATCAAGAAGAGAGCAAAATAATCATGAATTCAAGGCTCATAATATATCCATAGTTTCTCATTCAATAAAAAGAAAAAAAAAGAAAAAAAAACAATTATAAGATTCTCTGATTCGGCCTAAATCGAGGTACTGTAACATGGTATCCATTTGTACACAAAGGGCTTTCATTAATATTGACCAAGATCAAAATATTTCGCAACAATAGTCTGCATATAACGATGGGCTCTGTTTGTATACAGTTTATGCCTTTGACAGAAAAACGCACGTAAAGTTTGTATATGATATGTATACGTCAAGAGAATGGCGCGCGTAAGAGACAGGGTGTAACTTTTGTTCCATGATATATTGTTGTTCAATAAACAGATGGCTTTGCAGTTGCGGTAATGTTCTCAACGTTAATGTTGGTCTTCTTTCACTTCTTAACTCAAATATCTATATAAAGGTACAGCTTACTAATTTGTAAGTTCTTTATTTTCTGTTCTTGAGTTATTATATCGCCGTGTTACATTAAATATCCCCTATCACCTACAGTTTTATTATTGACAATAAGTTTACTCTTAAAATCAATTATCCTTAGACTAAAGCGCAAAAACATAACATATTCTATTTTCATAAAATTACTTATTCACTGCTCTATCATTATAATTTTACTTCCATTTTGCTAGAAATATGTTATTGTAATTAAGTTCTTGTAGTTTTAATTAATTATTTCCAATTAGGAAAATATCATTACAAAATCGCACGTCCTTAAAAAGCCAATTAACAGATGATGTCTTAATGGCCCAATTAAAAAAAGGCAACGTTGCAAAAAAGGTATAAAACAATTTTGTTCACGTGAGTATTATTATACGCCATTTGTAATTCTTACAAACGAGTCATCTTTGCGAATTAACTTCGACAACTGAAGTCTGTATTGAATATGTCAACTCTTAACATTTTCCTTGCTTTTTAGATCAGAACACACATTTCTATTTTTCATATTTTCGTAAAACACGTGATCACGTATTTATGATAAAGCATGATGCGGATCAATGAGGAAACAATTTAATATGCTAACATGAATTATTATCGATATTATATTAAAATATAAGTATGCGTGTACTTTAATAATTCTCCTTTGACACGTGGACAAATATAAAAGGTAAGTTACATGAGCATGACACCTGTTTGGTAATTAGTATTTTTTTTTAAAGAATTACAGTATCGCAAAAACCTGCTATTCCAAATTCACATTTTTTTCCGTTAGTTTAAATTATGACGATACAACAAAACCTCATAGAATGGTTATGTTTAGACATTAAATTTAGTGTCTCTTATAGACGACAAACAACCTTTGACTTGTTTAGAATTCATCAAGAGAATACTTAGTTGATTGTTTTTGTTGTATTTATTGTAAGAGATAATATGTTTAAAATTGAAGTCAACAAAGGATGATATACGTAATTTGTAAAACCATTTCAGATGAAGATCTGTGATGATTGAAATACTGTCATAGCCCTAACTGTATTAACGATGTACCTTATTACTCAAATATTTGAAAATTGCTAGTTTGTAGCAGGGATCTGCATTTTGCTAAAGTTTTTACCGCGATCAAAGTACGTACGTGTTCGATCTCCAGCTTTTCTATTTCGAATAGTGCATTACCGGTTCACATATGTTTAAAACAAGGGTAAGCTATCAATTGCGTGTTTTTTAAATGAACTTTATAATAGCGTTTGCTTGTATAGTATCTCATTATTAGTTACACGTACAAAGGTCAATTGTTTTCGGATCGCACGCTTTTATGATGTTATTTTTAAGCGGTATTTGTAAAACACATGTGATTATCTTAGTATGATCCTTACGTTTGGAATAATGTAATACAATCTTAAGTGCAAGACTTCCTGCAGAAACCATCAATGTTATCATCGTTATCTCATTTCGGAGATAAATTATAAATAAATTAATAGAGCGATATGAATATATAAAAAATGGGGATAAGCTGACACCTCAGTATACACATGCTGTATGTGTGCAATGCGATAATGACATTTGTCTACCGCTTGCCTGTAAAGCGCAAAAAGGCATGAAGTCTAATTAAGAAAATAATTCACCGAAAAATCAACACCATAACGTGTTATGGTATAAATAATATGTTGTCCAGGTCTCAGCCAAAATGAATGCAATTATCACAGGTGGCGGAACACGAGTGCCAATACATTTACACTAATTTAGTTCAACCTATTATCCAGACACATGCACTCTCATACTTAACAAAGCAAATCTCTTATTAAATACAAGGACTTTCATACTTAACACATTAACTCTCATAATAAAAACAGGTACACTCGTTCTCAACACATGCACTCATCATCATGATAACAACAGAAACTCTCATTCTAAAGAGGGGAACCCTCAAACTAACGCATTAACTCGCAAGCTGAACACAGGCACACTCTCCTACTAAACAACATACTAAACACAGGAAATGTCATACTCAACACAGTAACACTCATAATTAAAACACTAATCTATGAACTCTCGTGCTAAACACAAGAAAGTCAGTAATCACACAAGAAAGTCGGTAATCAACACATCAACTCAAATACTTAGCACAGTACCATCTTCCTTAACGCAAGAATTTTCATATAAAATACAGAAATTCTTATGTTTAATACAGAAACTTTCATACTTAACACAGTACCTGTCATACTTAATAAAGTAGCTCTCCTACTTAACACAGGTTCTCTTATATTTAACAAAGGCACACTGATTATTAACACAGTAAACCCCGATCCGAACACATGACCTTTCAAACAAAAAGGGGGACTCTTCATCATAGCACAAGAACACTTCTACATGTTTACTTATAAACTGTCATATCAAACACAGGAATATTCTTACTTAACACAGTAACTTCATGCTTAACATAGGTATTATCACACTTTAATATATATAATAAAGTATATTATACAGGAAATCTCACACTAAACATAAGAACTATAACACTAAACATAACAACCCTCACAATAAATATATGACATCTCACACTAAACATAACAACTATGCTTCTCAACACAGTGAATCTCACATTTAACCTTGGGGCTTTCACACTAAACATTGGAACTGTCACACTTAACGTTGAACTCTAACACTTAACACAATAAGTCGCGTTATTTACAGAGTAACTGCCATGCCTAACACAATTAGTATCATGCTTAACACAGTAACTATCATGCTATGCAAGGTAACTCTCAAAAAAAGGTAGGCACTCATAATAGACATATTAACTCTCACAATAACCGTAGGAACGTTAACACTAAACATAAGAACTTCAACTATCCCAATAAACATAGGAAGTACCAAAATCAACACAGGAAACCTCAAACTAAACATACGATAGCTCTCACTAAACATAGGAACTATCCAAATAAACATAGGACGTATCACAATGAACACAGGAAATGTCATACTTAATACAGGATAACTCACACTAAACATAAGAACTCTCACGCTTAGCATAGAAACTCTAAATATAATCATGAGAACTCTTAAAATAAATACAGTCCTTAAAATACAATTACTCAAACTTAACCAGAAACTCGCACAATAAACAAATCATCTATCACACTAAACATAGTGACTCTCACACTTAACATAGGAACTCGCACACTTAATTCAATAACACTCTCACAATAAACATAGAAACTCTCACACTAAACACAGGTTCTATTAAAATTTACATTATAACTCTCGCAATAAATTCAATAACTATCACACTAAAAATAGGAACTCTCACACTGCACGTAGGAACTACCACGCTAAACATATTAACTCAATACTAAATACGGAGTTCTCGTACTTAACGAGGAACTCTCATATTAAACATAGAAACTATTGTAATAGATATAGGAATTATCATACTTACCATAGGAAATATAATACCAAACACATGAACTCTTAGACTTAATATAGAAACTATAATGCTCAGCAAGGAGCTTTCATAATATATACATGAACTCTCATTCTAAACATAGTAATATTTCCACTCAATAATGCAAGCTTGTAATTTAAAAAAGAATAATAAAATAAAAAACAGGAACTGTTATAATACACACAGGAAATCTCATTCTTATCAACACATTATTATGCCGAACACCTTAACAATTATATTATCACATGATAACTCATATACTAAACACACAAATTCGCATACTTAACACAGAAACTCTCATATAAAAACACAGTTCACATTCTCGACTCAAGAACACGTTTTTTTCTTCAAAAAAGCTCATACTAAACTCACGAACTATCCTACTGAAGACAAAGCAACCAACACGCATAGTACTGGAAATATCAACACAGTAATTATAATATAAAACATGTAAACGTTCATACTGAACATAGGAAGTGCACTACTAAACACGGGAAGAATAAATTTTATAATATTACCCTTATTATTATGATAATTACTGTTATTATTTATTTTTTATTTTTATTAATACTATTATAAATACTATTATTATTATAACTTCTTTGAGAGGATACATTACTAGGATTTATACTTAGATGGTTTATTATCGATTAAATGAAACCTTTACTACATCTCGAAATTGTATTATAAATAGAAACTACATGTATTCACGTGACTAACGATACTTGTATTCTGCTGAAGCAATCTATTATCACTCAGACAATCGTTGAACGTTGGTACACGTTGATTATTGCTGAATAGTTGTTATAATTGTGTTAATTTCATGTTCTTTGTGTATCACTGCAGAAGTAGCGCCGTCGTTATGAGTTTTCAAGATAATCTAGGTATCTACGCGAAGGTTTGCTGAGCGATATTATGCGATATGGCATTTGGCTACATGCCAACAACTGATGTGCTTAGTAACGCGTTTGCGCCTTCATTTATACCAGTTTATTTGGTTACAGACCATTGCCACACAATTCATTTAGTTGCCGATGCACTAAAAAAGGTTTCAGGTACCAAACATGTTTCAAGCAGTTACAAATTTCTATGAAAGAAATTCGACGTGTATGGGCTGTAAATGGAATATAAAAACGTAATAAAATCCGAATGGTTCACACACATGTAATAACAACGTTTATATAAATGCAGTGTTTGCAGATTGTAGATTTGAATTTTTAAATTTTGTACTAGACTATCGTATTATCCTTCTATTCACTGGCACATATGTTGATGGTACCTTATGAATTTATTGTTCGACTATTTAATTTAATCTGTTACATGTTTTGTTGATTGTGTTTTACCAATCAATAAATATCAAAATGTACCTGTTTTTTTAATAAATTGACTTTATATTTATCGACGAGTCTACAATGTCAAATACGGGGCGTGTATGCGTTCCCCTTCATAAGCGGACAACTGCCCCGTATGGATATTCTAGATGTTTTTGTTTCAGTTAATTAAGTCAATATTTTAATGTTCTTCGCCAAACAAACAGCACTGAATCGGCCTAAATGTGATGAGGCAACAACGTATCCATTGTCGCACTTCGTATATTATGTTTCGTTTAATATAAAGAAATAGTAATGCCAAAAACAACGCCCATTGAAAATCTACGAACAGATAGAAGGGCGTTTCAATTAACTAACATGATGTAATATTGGAATTGTGACAATTCAGAGACAACACAAGGAGTGACACTCTCGTTACTATCGACTTATAGTTAAGATTAGCTCTGGGGAATCTCAATGCATGTGCGTAAAGTATCGCCCCAGATAAGCATGGGTAGTCCTCACAGACAAATCAGTGACGACACTTTCCGCTTTTATAGAATTGTTCAAGTCTCTTGTGGCTAAAATCCAGTTTAGGCGAAAAGTGACGTCACTGATATGCATGTGCTTTACATATATATTAAAATGACGTTATTATGTGGAATTTGCATATATACAAACTGTTCTTCAAGTATCTATTTGCATTATTTTTCCCTTTCATATATGATTTTTATACAACTTCTTTCATTTCGACGTATATTCCGCAATTTGACTGTACTTTTTGGAAATCTGGTTTCATTTCACTTTCATTTTCTGTACAAGTTTTAAACTTAAAACAACTCTATTTATAATCGTATATGTTCGCTATTGAATGCAGTTTTCCATTAAGTGATCTTCAAAATAGGTTGTGCCCACAAGAATCATTTTTATTTGAATTCATAATAATTTCTAATCAGAAACATAAGTGACTTCCAAACGCTTTAATAATAACCTTTGCACAGGGATTTCCCATAAAGCATATATGAGAGGAGTTTTCAAGTTTCACATTTCATTTTTGGATTCTGTCCAATCTTTTTCGGAACATGTCAAAATAAGAGAGTGCGTTCAGATAGCAACCATATGTCGAATTCCGAACTGATCCAAACAGTATTCGTTGTCGTGCGTTCAATCACAAATATGTCCATGTTAATCAATGTAAACGAATGAAATAATATCCATTCCACTTATAGATGATAAAGATCTATATCATATCAAACAATACTTGAAACGACAATGCTAAGAGATTTAACAACACAGTCCAAACCACAACGTTCTAGGAAAAAACATTTCTGGTGTGACATAACTGTTATATTGACCAGCACAAATAGTATAAAATAATATCTTAAGATATGAGAAACTTTAAAACTGTGCATTGTTCAGGGAGTAAAGTTTCGTTTTCAATCATAATTTGTCTAAGGGTTGGAACGTTTTGACGCCGATTCAATCAGTTCAAACGATAATATAAGTCGCATGTGTATGACATGTTTGAACTTTTCTAAACTTTAAGCCGTTTCATCATCGATATGTTCCTTTAAATAAATAATATTTGTTATAAGCAACGCAATATAAACGTTACAACTACGTGTGCTATTCTTCACATAAATATCAATTAGAACGTGCCTTCTTTGACAAGATAATATGGTACACTTCATAAATAATGCACACAGGTTATTGTCTTTACAGAAAAAGTGAGAAACGCTATGTTCCGGAAAGAAGTAAGAATCAATTAACTTGAAATGTATGCGAATTGCTTCTTGAAATTTGACGTACTGAATTGTTTTACGGTGTCTGCCTTAAATCATTTGGTTGGGTACACAATATCAGTAACATTAGAACAAACAACAATTTTTCTTTTAAGAAGTAAGATAATACCGATATTAAGAAAGGTAATACCAATAATAACATGCATAAATGAATACATAACACATGAAACAAACAATAACTAAATACATATATTTGTATATATAAATACATATTAAACAATAAATCTTTAAATAATACTCAAAGCATTCTAAATTCAAAATTTAGTTGTTTGTTGTTTACAATTAAAGAGAAACAGAAAAGTCTGATAAACGTTTATACAAAGAGCTTAATTAATATATAACTAAGTAGAAAAACCATAGATAAAAGATAAAAAATAAATAAATACATACATATATAACTTAATAACCTAAATAATAGACGTGCAATATGTTATAAGGCACATTGTTACCTGAACAGATATTTATTTCGTTGAATGAAGCGTTTGTTTCTTCCTTAATGAACAGTTACAGTTTGAACAGTTACTGTTTTTGCCAAGGCGGTATTTCCCAGGAATCCGTCGAACAGCAGTCCGTTACAACCGTTTGGTGAACATACAAGCATAACAGAGCCAATCGCGTCACGGAGCTTTAATTAAAATATTAACGGCCACGTGTAATATTCTAATTATACCTAGTCAATTAGAAAATGTGTGTTTCAATGTATTCTACAATCTTTGGCGGAATTGTAAGGTAAATTTCTTTTCAAATGTACATAATACATGTACTTAGCTTGTTATGATTGCAGAACAAAACAAGTTCCAGAATCGATTATTGTTTCATATAATTATACACAATTGACATGAGGACCCGATATACTTTCAGTAACGATTTTACGACAAAAACAGGATATAGTGCATATTTATATATATTGTTATACAATATATATAT
>VMBQ01004427.1:17946-40862 GCA_007657795.1 Dreissena rostriformis | reverse complement strand
TAGATAACTGCAGGGGGGGGGGGGATTTTGCTCAGACTTTCACAGCTAAAGAACAATTATGTTTAGCTGGTGATCATAAACGAAGGCACTTTGGCTGCAACCAATATTAGGAGAATTATATCCCTTCATCATTTTCCCCAGTATTGATACCTTCCATAAATTGTACAAACTCTACTCCTCTGTAACTGCCTAACAGATTTCTTTCCTACTTTCACCTTGTGATGGTGATTGTCATGGAATGTTAGCTGCAACCAATATCAACAGAATTCTCGCACTTTGTCTTCTTTTTCAAACATTTGTGTCGTGTTCTGAGAAAACTGGGCATAATGCTTGTGCGTAAATTGTCATCCCGGATTAGCCTGTGCTGTGCAGTCCGCACAGGCTAATCAGGGACGACAATTTCCACTTTTATGGAATTTTTCGTTTAAATGATGTCTCTTCTTAGCGAAAATCCAGTTTAGACGGAAAGTGTCGTCTCTGATTAGCCTGTGCGGACTGCACAGGCTAATCTGGGATGACAATTTACGCACAAGCATTATGCCCCGTTTTCTAAGAACACGACTCCGCCTGTTCGGTTTATTACTCGGCTTCATGTTGGACTCGAATACCTTCAGGACAAAACAACCTTTAGAGATTTTATTTTTGTAAATGACATGAGTCTATCTAAGATAAGAAAAAATAATAGAAATATAAAATAATCTCATCTATGTTTAACAATAATTGCTTAATAGATTCATATATTTGTTATACATGCTTTTTTCATATTTCTGTTTGTAAATATTTGATATCATGTATCTTAAAGAAGCAGAGGAAATATGAATCCTTTCTTGCACTTCTAGCAGTAACTCTCTTTCATGTGTGAATTCCACAAAATATAAAACATTTCCAAATATTTTTCAATGAAAAAGTAGAAATTTAAATTGAATTTAAAAAAAAAACATAATGCATGTGTAGTGTTTTTAACACTATTTTTGTTAAATCTTTTTTTAAACACATGACTTTAAGGTCATTCAAACAATGCTCTTGTTTGATTATCCTTCATCAAATTAATGCGTTATATTTTAAATATGAAATTCACACATTTCTTACACAACACTCGCACGTACATATAATATAAGTTTTCAAATGAACAATACTGCGTCCAAATAGAAACAAACTTAAATTTCCCTATAAATAAAATATAAAGGTAAAATTAGTTGTAAAGACTAGATAGTAACTTAGATCCTTCTGTACTATATCACAGTGTTTAGAATCTTTATAAAGACATATTAGCACATGAAATAATAAATTAAAATATAAACATAATGTTCAACAATATTGCACTGTCTTTTAACCGCCCTCCTTGAATAAATTGGCATCAATATGTGTTTAAATGTCAGTCCCAAGATTCAATTGTTTTATTTAACATGTAAAATTTAAACATTTTAACCAGTTAATTGATTGCAAGTGACAATATGTTACAAGTAAAGGCAAAAGCATATTTACTGTTGTAATTACATATTTTTTCTTTTTATTTAATCTTTAATATTTTTTCTTTGATAACCTGTTAAAATGTGGATCATTAAACAATTGTATCAGTTTTGATATCAAACACAACTATTCTTCTGTAATCTTCAGATTTTTGTCTTCCTCCCTTGACCTTCAGTTGTCCTTGACCCGTCTTTAACCTTGTGGTCCTTGACCTTGCTTGGTCAGCTCAAGCAAAGACCCTGCTGATGGGTTGTCAAGCAGGTGTCTTTAGGTTTTTGTCATGGAAACCACTGTTGCCATGGTTTTCTGACCTGATTGTCATTCAGTCGTCTTCATGGGACTGGAAATGGAATATTTGACATAGAATGACTTAAAATATAAAATGTACATTCAATAATTAATTATCAATTATAATGACAAATTCAATTTAGCAAATTATTTTACATTTTTGAATTTCTAATTGTTAAAATATTTATTGTAAATATCTGGACTTAACATTGATTGTGACAGGAACATGCTTAAAATTTAAAGATTTCCTAAGAAATATATAAAATATTATATATTTTTTTACTGTCAAATCACTTCAAGATAATACTGGTTATACAAGACAGCCAAAGCCCGATATCGCTCAGCTGAGAATTGTGGGAACTGAACTTTTCTGAACAGCTTTTGTGATTTTTGTGAAATTCATGTGGCTTCTAAGCTAGCTTTTTACCCGGAAGCATTTTCGAAATCTGCTGAGACGTTATAAGAACTAATGTTTGATCAGTTTTATAATGATTGGACACAATAGTCTAGTGACTTCTAGAGTGTTTGCAAGGTTTAATTACAGCCAAACATGAAAAACTGCCCTGCCTAATGGCGGAAATGTTAACAGACCTGAACAATTTTCAGACTGGGAGAAGATATCATAAGAACAAATGTTCTGATCAAGTTTCATGAAGATTGGTAAAAAGTGACTTCTAAAGTGTTCAAAAGCGTTTTCTTGACTTTGACCATGTTTTTTAATGCAATTGACACAGTTTCTTGGCCGAGATATCATTGGGACAAATGCTCTGACCTAGTTTCATGAAGATGGGGAAATTAAAGTGGCCTCTTAGAATTTACAAAGTAGATGCTGGCAACGGACAAAAGGCAATCACAAAAGCTCACCATGAGCATGTTGTGCTGAGGAGAACTAAAAAATCACAACACAAATTAAGCCCAAGACAAGAATTTGCAGGGTTAAACAAGATGGCTTAATTGTGAAGTTAAATATTATTAAGCACATTTTAACCATATTTAGTAATGCTAGAATGAATCTTTAATCACATTGACACCATATGAGCCGCATTCTTGGAAAACTGGGCTTAATGCATGTGCGTAAGGTGTAATTCCAGATTAGCCTGAGCAGTTCGCACAGGCTTATCAGGGACAACACTTTTCACTTTTATGGAATTTTTCATTTATGGAAAGTCTTCTATAAAAAAAATCCAGTTTAGGCGGAAAGTGTCATCCCTGATTAGCCTATGCTCATGAATTTATCCCAGTTTTCCCAAAAGATGGCTAATATTTGATTATTGCAGTCAGAGTACACCAGCCTCTGCACATACAATATTGCATCATCATTAGTCCAAGGATTAATTTATAGTAATAATAATATTATATAATAATCAATTATATGTTTTAAATCAGATCTGGACTCGTTGCAATTGGAAAAACATTGGCATGTATGCGGTGTTGTTTGCATAAGCCTATAGAAGATATTAACATAAACTTTTTCCTTGTAAACAAATTATGGTCCAAATGATGGAACATAATCTAGAAAATAGGATACAAACTAATTTGCCTACAAGCCGTAAACTTAACTAAGAATACATGCTGTTGCAATATTGGCAAACATGTAANCGTATAGGGCATATGACACACTTTTGCATGTTGTGCTCAAATATGAATACATATGATAATGATCAACCACTGAAACACAGAAAAATACAAACACGAGAGTTTACATGCTTGCTTTCTATCATTTTAACGTGTGAACAAATTGACTTGGTTAACAAATTGAGAAAACTGGGCATAATGCTTGTGCGTAAATTGTCATCCCCGATTAGCCTGTGCAGTCCGCACAGGCTAATCACAGACGACAATTTCCGCGTTTATGGAATTTTTCGTTTAAATGATGTCTCTGCTTAGCAAATATCCAGTTTAGGCGGAAAGTGTCGTCCCAGATTAGCCTGTATGGACTGCACAGGCTAATCTGGGACGACACTTTACGCACATGCATTATGCCCAGTTTTCTCAGAAAGCGACTCAAATTGTTAACCCCACATGACCCAGTTTGACATTTGTTTTGATATGAAATTTGAATAAACATTCTGAGCAAGTTCCATGAAGTTTAAGCAATTTATTTGACTGCTAGAGCCTTCAAAAGCTTTAATGTCTTGAAATTATGATGTAAGGAATACTGCCCTAGCCACTAATGATGTTTTTCAAAAGAGAGGAACTATTTTATAATTCAGCAAGGGCATAAAAAACATGGACTGCTTTTATGATAATTGGGTGAAAATAATTATTGTAGAGTGATCACAAGGCTTTTGTTAATCTTTCTTTATCTTCTTGAGGAAACTATTAAAAGAACTGGAAAGGTATACGATTCCAGATTTTAAGACAAGGTTGGAAAAAGTCAACTTTTCATGAAGACCTCACACTGCACACACAGCAACCCCAAGGCAATCAAACAACCCAAAACATCATCTGTTAAAACAACATCCAGAAACAGCAACAACTTTGTAAGTTAAGTCATATCTTTCACACCACAACATCAACTTCACACAAACATGTACATGGCTTAAAACAAATCTGCAATAGGAGCTTAAATGATTTCATATGCAGTAATTTACAAACTTCCGCAAGTTTTCAAAACATTTATTTGCAATTTTACTGCATTTATACATTTTGTTCAAGTAAGAAGTTCATTTAAAACATTTGTTTTAAATAAATATAACTATCTGAACAGCTTCTTTAATATATAAGTCTACAACCATTGAATAATGCTTGTATTATATTGGATATGAAGAGTTGTTTTCATATCATAATATAACAAGAGCACCGCATAGCAGGTGCCAACGCTCGGCTGTAGGTGCTTGGATTTTGTTTTTTTGACCTTTGACCTTGAAGGTCTTCATTGACTTTGACCTTTTCATCACTCAAAATGTGCAGGTCGATGAGATACACATGAAAAAACCACACAAAAAAATAAAAAAATGTTACCTTTGACCTTGAAGGATGACCTTGACCTTTTACCACTTAAAATGTGCAGCTCCATGAGATACGCATGCATGCCAAATATCAAGTTGCTATCTTCAATATTGCAAAAGTTATGGCCAATGTTAAAGTTTTCGGACGACGCGGAAGGACGAGCTGGCTATGACAATACCTCGGGTTTTCTTCGAAAACAGCCGAGCTAAAAAAAGAAATTACAAGCATAAAGGACAATTAAATACATGCGTTTTGTTGAAATAAAATTAATGAAGACACATGTATGTGTTGTTAACAAATGGAACTAGATATGCTAGAATAACAATGATATGACCGGTGTCATGCAAAAATGGGTCTAATCACTAATGCTGCCAGCACAACTTCAGACCAGCCTGTGCATTTGCAGTCTGGTCAGGATCTTCCCTGTCCGCTATAAAATCAGGCAAGATTGAGTGTCTCATAGGCGGACAGGGTAGCTCCTTACCAGACTGTGCAGATGTGCAAGCAGGTCTGGAGCTAATATGGCGGCATATGTCATAAGACCCATTTTCACATGACGTGGCTCAAATATGACTTGTAAACAATCCAGTCACACTGATCAGTTTAGGTCAAGAGACAATCTGATTAATGTGCATCATCTTCATTTTTTTTTAAAGCAAACCTAGTTATTAATTTCAACACATGGCAACCTACAAAATATACAAGATGTATTATCAATGAAAGTATTAAGTGATTTTAAGTTTTTTATATACCGATCCAAATATTTAACCCCATAAACTTTGACTGGAAGGTCAGAAGAACCTGACCTTGTATTTGTCCATCTCAGATTTTAATGAATATGAAGTTTCAGATCCTAACAAAGAGAGATTTTAAGATATTTCTGCAGATAATAATTTTTTCAGGTAGTTTTTTTATATCCCAAACCATATAATTAGTTAGATCCGATAGTAGAGTGATTTGCAGATTGTAATGTATACAATTTTTCAAATCCAAATGTGGGGTAATTTTTCTAATCCAAGAGCATAGCATTTTACAGATCCTCAAGCATTTTTCTATATCCCTAACCCAGACAGATGGACAGTTGTATTGGCGAACACAATCAGTACATTAACCATATCAGTTTTCAGATCCTAAAGCATCACAATTGTTCTGATCCTTATGCATAGCATTTTTCCATACCTAGATGCATAGCAATCAGATAATAAAGAATATTATTTGTAAGAACCCAGTGCATAAATGTTTTCTGGATAAAATTGCGCAGCTAATGTATATCCATCAGTAAAACACATTTTTATCTTTCAGCATAGCATTTGTTTCATATCCTTAAGCACGCTGTCCTTATATTCTCATTCATATCAGACTGAACAAAATAAGCAAACTTTTTAAAATCAGATTGGATCTCTAGCCATGAGGAATGAGTGCTCGCACACAATGGATGATGGGATACAACATTGGTATCCACGGCGATGCAGAACGTACCTCTCTATCGGAGCCACAACACTCGAGTGATGAGCAGCCGCCTGGCCTGGTCAAACAATGTGAGAGATGTGTGAGTGAGATATACAGGTCAGATATACAAGTAACATATACAATGTGAGAGATGTGTGAGTGAGATATACAGGTCAGATATATACATGTGACATATACAATGTGTGAGTGAGATATACAGGTAAGATATATACAAGTGACATATATAATGTGAGAGATGTGTGAGTGAGATATACAGGTCAGACATATACAAGTGACATATACAATGTGTGAGTGAGATATACAGGTCAGATGTACAAGTGACATATACAATGTGTGAGTGAGATATACAGGTCAGATATATACTAGTGACATATACAATGTGTGAGTGAGATATACAGGTCAGATGTACTAGTGACATATACAATGTGTGAGTGAGATATACAGGTCAGATATATACAAGTTACATACACGAATAAGTGACATACAACATGTATACAAGTGTAATATAGAGTAAGATGTATAAGTGAAATATACAATTTATATTGAGATATAGAGTAATATAGAGTGAGGTGAATACGTGAGATATACAAGTGTAATATAGAGTGAGACGTGTAAGTGAGATATACAAATTAGATTGACATATACAACTAATATAAAGTAAGATTAATAAGTGAGATATACAAATGAGATTGATTAATAAAATTGTATTATATAGTGAGATGTATAAGTAAGATATACAGTCATAAAGGACAGCAAGGGGTTGAACAGTAGCATGCTGCTAGAAATGTGCATTCTACTGATTTTTCAAAAATACCAATCAGCTAACACATATTATCTATATTTTTACAAGATGTATCTTTTGTTCATCTCAGTAATAGTTTCTTTTTAAAGGTAACTGGTATCTGAAAATAACAATTAATTCAATAAATGCCCAATTCCACTGAAACCATTGAATACACACTTCTGCATTCAGAACTAAAGACTGGACTTTACATACATAACATATAAACCCTTGCCTTGACGCCTGTTATGGACACTGTAGACAAACATAACACTACTGTACATAGATAACTATATAATTCTTTCTTAAACAGTTATACTCAGTGTAATAAGTTAACACAAATAATGTCTGTAAATCCCAGCTCTTGACAAGAAACCGTGAAAAACTTCAATAAAAGAGCAACTCAGTAGCTTAAAAAACCATACAAAGTAAGCTCTACAAACCAAAAGAAACCACAGTAAAAAAAAAATGCCTACCAAAACAAAACACTCAGCCATTAAGGTTTTTTTGTTTGCAGAAGAACTTTTTTTGTGTGCATATAAAAAAACAAAACAAAAAATAACATCACACAAAGAAAACGTAAAACAATAAAAGCGAGTGCTTGAACACAACAATAACATCAGTGTTTACCAATTGATGAACTTACATAACATTTGTCTTAGGTATCATTAACTATTCTGTTATAGATTGTTTCGGGGATGTAAAGCTTTATGAGAATGTTTTTTTCTAGATATTTCATTTCATTTTCTCCTGTTGCAATGACATAATTATAACTTGAGACTCGCTCTCGAAAAACCAGGATAATGCATGTGCCTAAAGTGGCGTTCCTGATTAGCCTGTGCAGTCCCCACAGGCTAACGATAGTCAGGGACGACACTTTCCAATTTAATTGCATTTTTCATTTTAATGAAGTCTTTTTTTAGCATGAATCCAGTTTAGGCGTAAGTGTCGTCCCTGATAAGCCTGTGTGGACTGCACAGGCTAATCTGGATCAACACTTTATGTACATGAATTAAACCCCATTACAGAGCGAGGCTCACAATAAACTATTAATCTTGGCTTTATAAAAATCTTAACCTTCAACACTGGATGTAGTAATCATTCACGAAATCGTATAATGTCAGTAATCTTACAGGCAACAGGTGAACAAAGAAATCTCAAGTATATTTAATAGTTTCACAACTTTTATAAGAATGCTTACTGACAAACACATAATAGATGTGAATGAACCTGTTGACAAGGGGAAAATAAACAGTGCACAGTGCATGGAACTATGTGCAGTACTGACATGCAAACTAAACAAGCACACACTGAACATTGTGGAACATGCACGCACACAAACATACATGCACACACACATACATATATCCTAAACAAAATGTGTTTCTTACCAAAGAAAATGTATTATTATGAAATTAAACATATAACAAAATGTGAAAACACAGTCAAAAAAGACATTCTAAACCACCTATATACTCTATTTTAATTCATATTACCCAGGTTATGTTATTTCAATATGATGTACTTACTTCGAAACTTTGAAGAACTTTTTTGATTTCTGAATGAATGCTGAGTCCATGAATTTCTTGTGCCGAGATTTTTTCTTGTCCTCTGAGGTCCCAGTGGCTCCCTCGATCTCGGATGTCGAGCTGGCTGATGTTGTCGATGATGTGGAGTGCCTTATGGGTAATGTTCGAGATCGCATTTCCCCCCCTTGAGCCTCACCCCCACTCGCCCCCTCTTGAGCATGTAACGACACCCCTAGATCAAATGTGATTGATTGTCTACATAAAAGCTCAATGGTCCCCTTCTTGGATTTTTCTTTCCGTTTCAGCTTTGGCGAGCGTCTTTTAATAACCTGGCTGGTAGATGGTGATTGTGGTGGTGAAAGCTGAGGCGATTGTGTTTGAGCAACTGAGGTCATTTCTGCTGGTTCTTCAGTGAGGATTTCTATTGGGGATGGGTCGTGTATTCTACGTCTGCGGCCGGGCGACGCGGGGTCTATCAACCGCCGCAGTCGACCTGGAGACAGAGTCGGGTCAATGATCCGTCTTGACCGGCCGGGAGACATCGACACAGCCACGTGAACCTTGTGACGTTGACTTGGACTACCCTTCGGAGAGTAGGTGGGGCCGGCCCGGGAGGACGTCGTCAATGCACGCTCACGCCCAAAATCATCTCCCTCCAAACTGAGCATGGGCATCGAGGAGTAGGTCACCCTGGGATCTAACCCTCCGTTACCATGGTTACCGTTACCTTTATCACTTGTGTCGGTGTGAATGCTGAGCTGAGTGTGAGAGAACGTGAGTGTGGATGACGTTGATGATGATGACTCGAATGGCGTGATGTCTGGAGGCTTCTTTCTCAACACCAATGTCTCAGAATACCTCCGACCCGGCGGTCCCTCTGCAGTCTCACTGTAAGCCTGTCTCAGCTTTTGGACCTGACCACCGTTGGTCAGCGGGAAAGTAAATTTATCTGAATTTGGTCCAGTTGGCGTTGGTGTTGACAATTTCCTGACTATTTGGGACACATATTCTGATTTTGGAGATTCTGAGCCTGGTAAACCTTTTGCAGCAAGTTTTGGAGAACCTAATGAATCTGGTGTACCTTCCCTTGACATTTGTTTAACTATTGTTTTCACATACCCTGATTTCACACTCTCTTTTTTTTCCTGAGTCACAGGTTTACCAGTACTCTCAATATTTCGACTCCTGCACTCAATTTTCATTGGATAACGTTTTAAAATCCTTGTTAGATAAATGGAATGCCCACTACGATATCTTTGACTATCTTCCAACAACTCTTGAGCCGGCTGAATTCTTTTAATAGGAATGATAGGAAAATTGATATTTGACACATGACTTCCACGACCTCTCAGTTGATAACCACTTGGCGGTTTCCTTAGCAACAAGGGGGTACCATGCGTCTCTATGGCCACTCTTATCATAGAATTGGGCCGACTCTGACCGGGATCAGAGGCAGTCTCCATTGTCTCCTGCACTGAACGTGTCGGGAACTTGAGGGGTTCAGGGCGGACAGCGGGGCTTAGCTCAGGAGTCATGTATTTCAAAGTATCCTCACTAGTTTCGCTAGAATCAAAACTTCGGTCCACTGGTAAACGTGGGTGCTCCTCACTCCTTGTTTTTGATGGTATGACTAATTTTTCTATGACTGTAGTCCGCTCTGGAATGAAAACCTCGCTACCATCGACAACATCGTTATCTGATTCTACACTTGAAACTCGTTGTAGAACTTTTCTCCCATGACTTTGCTTCTTCCATTCAGGAATAAGCAACTCGGGAAATTTGGGCTTCTTTTCTCCGTCACTACTCGATGCGGACAACTCATATATTGGAGGTACCACTGGTGCTTTTCTTTCCCTGGTCTGTTCCGGTTTTTGTCGACCAATTTCTTCCTTATCTTTTCCAGATTTTGGGAGAACGACTTTGGCAGTTGGAAGAGTCACTGACAATGACGTTGACACTTTTTGATCCCCCTTTGATTTTTTAGTTGATAATACTTTACTCAGCTTTGTCACATATTCCTCTTTTCTATCGGTACTTCTCTCTGATATACTTGTGGTACTTCTCTCTGATAAACTTGTGGTACTTCTCTCTGATATACTCGTATCTAAAATACTGGATGATTGAACACTTAAAAATTCCTTTTTCCTCGTAGAAGGTGAATCGCGTTTACGCATGGTTGGGGAATCTTTTTTACGAGTCTTTGGAGATTCACGTTTCCTCACTCTAGGTGACTCCCTGCGTGGCGGTGTTTTCGTAGGTTCGTCACTATCGCTATCTGTGGTGCTGGGTAACACAGGACGGGTGCTGCGTAGTCTCTGAACACGCTGGAAAATGCTGTGCTTCTGAGGAATATCCTGGGCCGGCAACTGGAAAATGAATGATAAAGTTTTCAATAACCAACATATGAGTCTTGTTCTGGAAAAAAAAAGGGTTTTATGCATGTGCGTAAAGTGTTGTCCTAGATTAGCCTGTGCAGTCTGCACAGGCTAATCAGGGATGACACTTTCCGCTTATATGTAATTTTTCGCTTAGAGTAAGTCTCTTCTAAATGAAAATCTAGTGTATGCAGAAAATGCTGTCCCTGATTAGACTGTGCAGACTGCAAATAAGGCTTCAGACTCACAGATCAGCACTACGAATTATAAAATATGCATACAAACTCAAGATGGGACCGAAGTTTAAAATAGCTGAGTTAAAATTAAACATCAAATTTCGAAGTAAATTAAGAAGTTAAAAATCGGGAGCACAAAAGTATTTCAAATTAAAAAAGAATATGACATAAAAATTGAAATAAAGGTGATTTAAAGTAGCAGGATTTCTTAATTACATGATTCCAGTAGGAAACTCTTATTCATCAGAAAGACAATTCAGTCAGTTTTTGGTTAAAATAGGCTAGCTTTCACAAAAAACATGCTTTGCAGGAACAAGTAATCACATAAGCTCATGTTGTTGCACTCACATTGGCTCGGGTCCTGTCCTCCTTTCCACTGTAGGTGTTCCAGCGTTTGATTGGCTGACGTTTCTGTGAATACTCCTTGTAATACAGCAGCTCCGCCTCTCTACGAGTCACGTCTGCTTGCAGTAACAGGTTGTTGGCTTCCTGCAAAGTGAACACATCACAATTTTAAGGAATGACAACTGGCTATTGGCAGTAAGGCTTGCATTCCATGTTTTTCTTCATTTTTCTATTAAGATTTAACATGCTCATTCAATTACGCTGGCACACTGATTCCCCTGTATGTTAACTGCAAATTATTTTAAATCTGCAGCAAATAGTTTGTTTAAAATACGTGTTAAATACAGCTATATTTGAGCCATATCATGTGAAAATAAGTCTTATGCCATATTAGGCAAACGTAGCTCCAGACCAGCCTGCACAATTGCGTGTCTGGTCTGGAGCTACACAGTCCGATATAAGCCTCGCGGTCTCATAAGTGGACAGGGTAGCTTCTGACCAGACTGTGCTTAACTGCAGCTTCGCTAGCCACATATGGCATAAGACCTATTTTCACAGGATGCAGGTCAGTTGATTTAAATTCCATTAAGTCCCTTAATAAAACTTGTATTTCCATTATTTCAGACGTTCTTGTCTGGTATCAATTTAAAGGTAAATCGGTCCTCTTTAACAAATTGCAATAAAGAAGATGCATCATGTAACTTCTAAGAAAGTGCATCTTCAGAGAATGCAGACACAAACAGAAAACAGGTTTCCAACAGTCCATTTCAACAGAAGCCCAGTAACACATGCAACAGTGTATCTACTTCTTAGTCTCCAATGAAATCAAAATGTTGCAGACACACAACGGATATAAGACATAATAACACAAGTCTTGTCTAGTACTACTGTGATTGCTAAATTGTGTTTATACCAGAAGAGAAATAGGTTCTATTTTTCTTATGGACAGCAGATTTATACACATCATTTTAATACTGGAATATAACCTGATGAAGTGACAAAGCTATAAATTGCCCCAAGTTACCTCCCTTGCACCAAGCTATCCATTGCTCCAAGTTACCTCCCTTGCACCAAGCTATCCGTTGCCCCAAGTTACCACCCTTGCACCAAGCTATCCATTGCCCCAAGTAACCTCTTTTGCACCAAGCTATCCGTTGCTCTAAGTTACCTCCCTTGCACCAAGCTATCCATTGCTCCAAGTTACCTCCCTTGCACCAAGCTTTCCGTTGCCCTAAGTTACCACCCTTGCACCAAGCTATCCGTTGCCCCAAGTAACCTCTTTTGTACCAAGCTATCTGTTGCCCCAAGTTTAAATACCTCCCTTGCACCAAGCTATCCGTTGCCCCAAATTACCTCTTTTGCACCAAGCTATCCGTTGCCCCAAGTAACCTCCCTTGCACCAAGCTATCCGTTGCTCCAAGTAACCTCCCTTGCCCCAAGCTCCCCGTTGCCCAAAGTTACCTCCCTTGCACCAAGCTATCCGTTGCCCCAAGTTACCTCCCTTGCACCAAGCTATCCGTTTAACTGGTTCCCCGTTGAATATAACCGTTGACTATAATATACAACAGGTACAGGCTAATGTATCGGCGATTTATATTGGATAACGCGAAGACCAATCGGAGCGTGGTTTATAACTAACGTGACGTTACAATGTTATGGTTAGCGCGCGGCGTTTCCCATATTTTTTTTTTTAATCTCTCTATCATTCCGTTGATAACTAATATTTGTGAATTTCCACTTTTAAGTAACGCGAGGATATTATGTATCATGTAGTATTCATGTTGCATATGTATTATGAATCTTATTTGACTAGAACGAGCTTTTATTCTTACCTATCAGCTGTCAAAAAGTTCGNGCACCAAGCTATCCGTTGCCCCAAGTTACCTCTTTTGCACCAAGCTATCCGTTGCCCCAAGTTATCCGTTGCCCCAAGTAACCTCCCTTACACCAAGCTCCCCGTTGCCCCAAGTTACCTCCCTTGCACCAAGCTATCCGTTGCCCCAAGTTACCTCCCTTGCACCAAGCTATCCGTTGCCCCAAGCTACCTCCCTTGCATCGAGCTATCTGTTGCCCCAATTTACCTCTTTTGCACCAAGCTATCCGTTGCCCCAAGTTACCTCCCTTGCACCGAGCTATCCGTTGCCCCAAGTTACCTCCCTTGCACCGAGCTATCCGTTGCCCCAAGTTTCCTCTTTTGCACAAAGCTATCTGTTGCCCCAAGTTACCTCCCTTGCACCAAGCTATCCGTTGCCCCAAGTTACCTCCCTTGCACCAAGCTACCCGTTTCCCCAGGTTACCTGTAGCAAGAGGTGCCTCTTCATGTTCATGATTTCCTTGTTACGCTCGAGCTGTGACAGTCGGAGGTTGTTCATCTGCATCTGGAGCTGCATGGCCTGGCTGTAGAGCTTCTCAAAGTGGTGCAGAGCAGAGGACTTCTTGGAAACCTCCTCTGTAGCACAACAACTCATGGGTATCATGGGAACAAACTTGTTAAAAAATGAAAGATCTGGCATAAGTTGTCATTTCAGGCTATATATTAATGTTTGTTTGTATTTTTTGATTTCCTCCTGTTTTCAACAGTGCTGAAGTTATATCTCGACAATCATTTCATCTTAACACACATTTCCTGGGGGAGCTGGTTTAAACTTGAAATACTTGTGCACGTAACTGCAAAATGCCCTACTTGAATGGGACATAGTGGGAGAATAGCCATAGAAAGAATTTCATGACCAATCTGGTTTCTTGACCACACCAGAAATGGAAATCATGATCCACAGACTTGTAGTCCAGCTTCCTACAAACTGAGCTAGTTGACCCAGGCAATAATAACCAAGTTCCTACCCAGTGAGTCTCCACTGAGTGTGGCCTGTTGAAGCAGCAGCCTCATCTTGTCCAGGAGGTCCACCAGGCGGTTGTTGATGCTCTCCTCTCCCTCCACAGTCTGGAACTTGCCCACCTGTACAATAAACAACACAATACTGTCAAACTATAGCCCCAAATAAGGCCTAAAAATTAACTGTTTTGGAATGTTAGAACATACATACGGCCTAATGCCTCTTGATTTGATGGGGCATAAAAACTGATTTTCTTTTATGTTAATGCAAAGACGAATGATTTTACTGTCTTCAAAAGACAATCTATTTATATCAATCACAATCAATAGCTCTGCCTACCGCTGCCCCTTCCATTGACATTGCGAGTTGTTCTCCAAACTTCTTGATTTCGCCGATCTTGTCTTCTAGGTGTGTGAGGGTCTGTGACATGTGCTTCGTGTCGAAGGAGACATCACTGCCCCCCTGGCTCTCAATCAGCTGCTTCTTATACAGATCTGAAATACATGCATGGCCTCATGTGTAATATGAGCCTTGCTCTCAGAAAACTGGGCTTAATGCATGTGCGTAAAGTGTTGTCCCAGATTAATCATTGCAGTCTGCACAAGCTAATCAGGGTAGACACTTTCTTCCTGGGTAAGCTGGTTTACCAAAACTAAGTGCCCATAATTATGCCAGTATCTGACATTTGCCCTACTTGAATCAAAAAAGATTTCAAAACCAATTCCCACTGAGTTATATAGCAGTGCCAGAAACTGTACCCATCATCGTCTGATTCGTAGTCCAGTGCTCTACCAACTGAGCTTACTGGCCATATAAGTCCACCCAAGTGTTACAAGCTCTTTATGAATCTCCTTCTTAATCACATATAATATGAGCTTCACCATGGGAAAATTATGCCATATAATGTCAGCAAAGGGCAACACCAGCCTGCACATTAGCTATATACCCTGTCCGCTAATGAGACCACTAGACTTGAGTGACTTTATAGCGGACAGGGTAGCTAATGACCAAACTGCGAGATTGGGAGGCTGATCTCCAGCTATGCTGACCGAATATGGCATAAGACCAATTTTCACATGTAACATTTCATATATGCTTTCGTCATTCACAAAGTGGTAATATCACCAACAATGTTTGATTTACTGTAAAATAATGTGCATAATGCACACGCACAAATATGTTTTTAATATTTGATGCACCTTATAAAAAATTAGGAAATTAAAATAAAAAAATGTTTTTAATTGTTCTCTTCAAACAATGCCATTAGTTTAAGTCTCACGGGTTGTTTTTTTTATCTAAAGTTAACATAGTTTATTTAGAATTTTTTGTAAATATTTAAATAGTCTAATGAATTAACAACTTAAGCATAAAAATACCAAGGATTTAAGTCCGCTGTTGTTACCTTAAATTGTTTCTAACGCATAGCTCAATCAGTGATTAACTTGAAACAAAAAGGTATCATTCCATATGTAAAATAATATGTATAAATTAATTAACATAACAATACATGCAGCAAACTTATGTTTAATAAATATATCAACCCAAATATACCCAAATAAAATTTCATAAAACAACTTTTTTAAATGATTCTATAATAAAAATATATAACACACAACAGCCAAACAGCCATTAAGGATGAATGTGCAGAGAGGGTCAAGATTTTGTCTTACTGAAACAAACTAAAGGGGAGGTACATGTACACGTGTGGTTATGCTTGACACACTGTTAGAAGACAGGATTCGGTTTTACCTTCTCGTATGGACCTTACAGCAGCTGATATGAACAACATTGGATGGTGACAAGGTCTATGTAGCGAATGTCTCAGATCTTTTTAATTTGAGCCTCTCTCTGGGAAAACGGGGCTTAATGCATGTGTTTAGTGTTGTCCCAGATTAGCCTCTGCAGTCCACACAGGCTAATCGGGTAGGACACTTAATGCCTAAACTGAATTTTGGTTAAGAAGAGACATCATTTAAACAAAAAATGCCATAAAAGCGTAAAACGCATTAAGCCCCTTTTTCTCAGAGTAAGGATCATTTGGATTTAACCCTTTGAATGCTGGGAAATTTGTCGTCTGCTAAATTTTATGTCTTCTGCTGAATTTGTAAAATTAGCATTTTCTTCGATTTTTTTTCTAAGACCACTATCCGAATAGCAAACAGTTTGGATCCTGATGAGATGCCACGTTCTGTGGCGTCTCATCTGGATCCAAACTGTTTGCAAAGGCCTTCAAAATCCGGTTCCAGCGCTCAAAGGGTTAAATGACTGTCTTTGCAAAAAGGTAAACTAGGAGTTATGAGCATAAAGACTTTCCTTGGAATGAACATCTAAGAATAAACATGTTTGCCCAACATCGGCGATAGGTAAAAAAAACACTGAAAATGTTGGTAAATTTTGGAGTATGTCCACTACATGGTATCAATCATGGTATAAATGTTTCCATTAAGTTCACATTAAAATATTATTTTGCCGTGAGAAATATTAACTTTTGTATATAATATCAAAGGACAAATACAAAATTTAACTGATTCCAACAATAACTAACATTTAATATGCCTTCACAATACATTTCCTGTGGAATTTTAGAAATGAATGAAAGAATGGAAATGAAAACAGAAAATATGAACTTTAAGCTTTAAGCCAACTGACATTCTGAATCTAAAACTGATTCAACCTGGATCTGTTCTCCAAAACATTCTTAAATTACTTAAAAACACAATTAGCTTTAAATAGCTCAATACTACCAAATTAAAATTTATTGTAAATAAAAGTATGGTATAGTTCTACTCAAAAATGCATCCCTGATACATTTGCAATAAACACAATTTTGTGTTATAGAATCAATTATATACAATAACTTTTATGAACAAAAAAACAGAGAATGTTAATAAATAAATGTGTCATTGGTTTAGGTCAAAAGTGTTCTATAAGATTAACAGTTCCACCCTTATCGTATATGACCATAAATCTAATGAAAATTCGAGAAATCTGACCCAGGTTAATTGTCCTATCTACCTCAATTGGTCAATATGTGACCCCTCCAACACCCCACCACTTCACACACTCACAAATACATGCCGACATACCCAGTTCCAATACGTGCTCATTGCGGAAGTTGATGAGTTTGTTGTTGAGGTCGGTGACCTCGCTCTGTAGCTCCATGTACTCGATCTCCCGCTGACGCAGGTCCTCGAGCAGACGCTTGTTGGCCTTCTCAAGGCTGCAAAGATGATAGAAATGAGCCTCGTTCTGGGAAAACTGGGCTTAACCCTTTGCATGCTGGGATATTTGTCGTCTGCTAAAATGTCGTCTGCTGAATTTCTAAAATCAGCATTTTCTTCAAAAAAAAATCAAAGAATACTATCAGCATAGCAAACAGTTTGGATCCTGATGAGACACCACGTTCTGTGGCGTCTCATCTGGATCCAAACTGTTTGCAAAGGCCTTTAAAATTCGGTTCCAGCGCTTAAAGGGTTATGCATGTGCGTAAAGTGTTTTCCCAGATTAGCCTGTGCAATCCGCACAGGCTTATCAGGGACAACACTTTCCGCTTTACGGTATTTTTCGTTTAAAGGATGTCTCGTCTTAACGAAAATCCAGTTTAGGCGGAAAGTGTCGTTCCTGATTAGCCTGTGTGGACTGCACTGGATAATGGGTCAACACTTTCCGCTTTTATTGTATTTTTGGTTTAAAGGAAATCTCTTCTTAACGAATAATACAGTTAAGGCGGAAAAGTTTTCCCAGAACGTGGCTGAAATAATTATGAGAAACACATTTTTTTGCGAAACATGGAACGGCTGTTTACAACATTTCAGGCAAGACTGGAACGTGTTATCTTGAACTAGCTTAAATATTTATTTTTCAAACATTAAAAGATTTTCAATATATTTAAGTATAATCATTGCAACTTTTAAGAAAGACATTTGTAACCAAATACTTGTATTGACTATTCTTCACTTGGATTTATTTGCAAAATACTGATACCGTCCTTATCCTTATAAACGCTCTCTCCCTAATAAACGCGCTCCAACGTAAAACATTTATAATTTTTGCAAATTAAAAAATCTGTGTTTGCACGATTTTTGCTCTTAAGGGGGANCAAAACGGTCTGTTCTCCTAGCATTGCCGGCGAGTCATTACTGCTATTGTACCTTTTTAATTACACTTATTGTAATTTTTATACACAAGTAATATACTTTATACCTATTCAAAATGTCATTAAAATTAAATGTTAAATATAGTTTTTGATATGACTTTAACGGCGACCAACAGGCCATTATGACCTAAGCCGAAGTGTCAGTAAGCGTTTTACATAAAAAATCAAAATGGCCGACCGAAGCGGTGTATCGAAGCGTGGAAGGCAAAAAGGCCATTTCAGTGTCAAAAATCCACGCTGCATGCTTTCAATTAGATTCTCATGAACCAAATACCCAAAGCATGGTTTCGTCAATAATTGATGAATGTATAAGCTCTTGCGTAAATGACTGAATCTAAAGCAGTTAAAAAACAAAAGGAAAGCCAGGCTTTTCCAAGACTATAAACCAAAATTTTGAATTATTGATGTGTCAAAAACCATGAATACACAATTATTTGGTAATATATTTTTGAAGAATCATTACTTTTATAAATAGGGCGTAAAATAAGAATTCATTTTTAAAATAGGGAGTAAATAAGAATTTAACCAAATTTTTATCTGGAGCTCTGAAACACATTTGTAAATTTTCTTTCAATTTGTACTTTTAAAAAATTATATAACAAGGTTGTCTGTAACCTTGCAATATTGTGCTGAGTCATGCTCTCCATAGTCTCTGTTGACTGGTCATCAAGGGAACTGTCCTCGGAAATGGGCGCTCCTGGGGAGGGCTCTGGGGAGCCATAGTAAGGAATGAGAGCCAGGGGAGAAGGCTTCTGACCTTTGACCTTTCGTCGGGCCCCATCAGGCTCATCCATGAGAAACATGTCCTCAGACTCGCTACTGGTCTTTCTCATCTGAGACTCGTCTGCATCTGTTGTACTGGAGTCCTGACCTGCATCACCCTTGTTGTTGAGAATGTTGTGAGCGTTCTGGTACTCCAGTGAGAACTGCATGCTCCTCTGCTGAGCCTCCAGGTACATCGCAGTTGAGCTGTCCATCCCTTTCAGAATCTCCCACTCGTGTAACTTCCGAGCAAAATCTGCCGTCACTTTATACTCTGTCAGGGGACCTAGGACCGGATTTTTAAACTTGGACTCCATGTCCGGTTGCGAAAGTCGACCTTTCATTTTTTCAATCTTGGCCTCTCGTTCGAGAGCCCGCAATCTTTCCTTCTCAATCCTCATCTTCTCTTTCTCTAACTTATGTTCCTCTCGTTCTACTCTAAGTATTTCCCGCTCCCTGAGTTTCATGTACTTCTCTTTCTCCTTTTCTTCCTTCGTCTTCTTACTCTTCTGTCGCTCTTTGAAACTGGGCTTCTGCGGCATGTCCTTGATATCACCGGGCGTGCTGGGGTTGCGCCTGTGTAGAGGAATGATGTGTTTAACATTACTAATGATATTACTGCATTATTATTATCAATGCAGTTTCCAATCTTATGTTACTTATACTTTTACACTTTTTATTTAGTAACCGGTCTATTCTAGTCTACTTAATTTGCTGACCATTTATTAAAAATACTTAAGGTAGCTCCTGCCTACTTGACAAGGGAAAGTCAGTAAAAAACATTTTATTTTATAAGTTTATACTTAGAAATCTTGATTTGTACTTCGAAATAAACTTCATGTCATGTCATTTGTTTCTGTTTTATTATCCTGGTTTACAGGTATTGAAATAAATAATTAGTACGCCTGTGACACCTGTACTTCTGCTTCTCCCACTCCTCCATCTTGCGAGAGAAGCTGTCGGTGAGACGACGCTGCATGTCAACCACGTTCACAGTGTTCTGCCTCGCCAACTCGGAGGGCGAGGTGGTCACGCTCTCCGTCTCCTCATCAGAACTGTCTGTCTCAGGCTCTTGTTCTATCTGACTGTCACGCTTTTTCTCAGTCATTGCAGAATCTATGAGTGGAAAGAGAGAATCTTGAAGTACATGTTTTTCAAAAATAGCTTTTATCAGCTTTCCAGTAACGACTCTTTTAATAGAAAGGGGAAATTAGTTTCTATAGATTACAAATAAGTATTTTTTAGAAACTCCCACTATGGTTTCAACATAGGGCAATCACTATGTCATAGTTTGCTTCAACAACAACACAACTATTGATTTCCAAAAGGACCACAAGTCAGAAAAAAGGGCTGATTGGCCATTTTGGATTTTAATAGACACATTGCCAAATGTTGATGCTACCACCCACCCCTGATGGACCTCAGTCTCTCCCACAACAATTCTTTCACCCACCCTTGATGAACCTCAGTCTCTCCCACAACAATGCTATCACCCACCCCTGATAGACCTCAGTCTCTCCCACAACAATGCTATCATCTGCCCCTGATGGACCTCAGTCTCTCCCACAACAATGTTATCACCCACCCCTCATGGACCTGAGTCTCTCCTTATACCAACCCCTCATGGACCTGAGTCTCTCCTTGTACCCACCCTCATGGACCTGAGTCTCTCCTTATACCCACCCCTCATGGACCTGAGTCTCTCCTTATACCCACCCCTCATGGACCTGAGTCTCTCATAATACCCACCACTCATGGACCTGAGTCTCTCCTAGTACCCACCCCTGATGGACCTAAGTCTCTCCGAATACCCATCTCTCATGGGCCTGAGTCTCTCCGTATACCCACCCCTGATGGACCTCAGTCTCTCCTTATACCCACCCCTCATGGACCTCAGTCTCTTCTTATACCCACCCCTTATGGACCTCAGTCTCTCCCACTCCTCCAGCTTCTTGAGGAACTCTGGTGACACGCCCCCTGCTCTCTCGTAGGACACGCCCTCTGCTGCCTCGGGGGACGGGTCTAAAACACAATGAGAATTTATTTAAGCTGCGCTCTGAGAAAAAGGGTTCTTAATGCATATGGGTAATGTGTTGTCCAAGATTGGCCAATGCAGTCTGCACAGGCTAACCAGGGACAAAACTTTTTGCCTAGACTGGATTTTACCAGACTGCACAGGCTTATCTGGGACGACACTTTCAAGAACATGCATTAAGCCCCGTTTTCTCAGAGCGAGGCTCATTTATACAACTTTCACGGAGGACCACCCAAGAGTACATGCCCTGTTTCATCATAGTTGGCCTCAACAGTCCAGACATGAAAGCTTTCTTTCTAAGATGAGCTAATTTGGTGACCATGTTTTTAAATGAATCAAAATAACTACAAGTGTTTTGCTAGATGACCATACATGGACAATTAATTCCAAGTCTGGTTAATTTCCTAAAAGGGTTTTCAAAGGGTGAGATTTTTAAAGTTAACAGTTGATGACAAATATAAGATCTGACATGAGTTGTCATATCATACAATATTTTATTAAACAAGTTCAGAAATTTTGTTAGTAAGTGAGCCTTTGGCGAGCTTACTAACGAATTTCCTGGACGAGTTTAATAAAATATGGTATGATATGACAACGAGTGTCAGATCTGTTTTATCACATGCTTTTAAACTAAATAAAATACATCTTAATTGACCAAACAAATGCTGATAGATCTAAAAGTTGTTTACTATCGTGACGTCATTTCATGTTGACGACGTCATTTCACCAAAATAAATCCATGCGATTGGTTAGTTATTGATTCTGTTGCCAATGAAAACGCTTAAAAATGTTGTATTACACATGTGTAATATAAACAAGAGGGCCAAGATGGCCCTAGATCGCTCACCTGTGAAATGAGCTTGCCCAGTTGCATGATTTGAACAATCTTTGTCACATATCAAATATCAATGCTGCGTGCATTGTGGTTAAAGATAAACAAGGTATTTTAAGCTTTGACCTGGTGACCTAGATTTTGACCCCACATGACCCAAATGTTAAACTTAGTCTAAATATTGCCCTAACAAACTTCCTCCTAAAGTATCATCATTATTGAATCAAACATTATGGGCTCTTGAGTGTTTACAAGATTTTTGTAAGATTTGGACCTTGTGACCTAGATTTTGACCCCACATGACCCAATGTTAAACTTTGCCTAGATATCATCAAGAAAAACATCCTGGTCAAGTATCATCATTATTGGACCAGGCCTCTAGTGTGTTTACAAGGTTTTTGTAAGATTAGACCCCATGACCTAGATTTTGTCCCAAAATTACCAAATGTTAAACTTGACCTAGATATTGTCCAGACAAATATCCTGGTCAAGTTTCATCATTATTGAACCAAAACTCTGGCCTATGGAGTATTTACCAGGTTTTTGTAAGATTTGACATGGTGACCTATATTTTGACCCCTCATGACCAAACATCAAACTTTGCTTACAAAAATAAATATTATGACCAAGATTCATAAAATCTGAAACAAAATTGTGACCTCTAGAGTGTTTACAAGGATTTTGTATAATATAATGAAAATTTTGACAATCTAAGGGCAATAATTCTGGCATTTATTATGCGATTTTGCTCATTATCAAACTTGACTGAGATCTTGTGGCCATATAGCTTCTCAGCAACTTTGATAAAGAATGCTTGAGAAATGTGAATGCTAGAGTGTTTACAAACCAAA
>VMBQ01004427.1:4622-14636 GCA_007657795.1 Dreissena rostriformis | reverse complement strand
GAAGTTATTACGTTATTGAAATAAAATTATGATAAAATAATCATTAGACACTAATTTAAAAAAAAGTTTTTATTTTTTATCTTTTAATTGGGATTTTTTTTCCAAATTTTGGGAAAAAAGTATACCTTTTGCCATTGGGAACATAGCCGTTATTCGGCTATAAAATCGGGCCAAAAAAAACCCTGCCACATATGGTATAAGACTCATTTTCACATCTGGCGGCTCAAATTAGCACTTGTATCATAATAATATTTAATATCCAATCATTTTTTAATGGCTATAAAATGACAAACTACATCGTTACATGTTTGTATGGTGAAAGCAAATATAATTGAACTAGGTATTATTGTGTATATGAAATTAAGATACAATGTCAAGAAAATATATTAATGAAATGTTGTCCACTAAATTGTATACAATATATACATATAACCATTCAAAACCATTCAAAAACTTGATCTGGGGTATTTGATATCTATTCTGCAAAGTTGTACATCTAAGACGAACTAAAGTCTTCATAGGCTTGAAATTGAGCAATGAACCTGGAAACCTTCAGCACTCCCCAAACAATCATGAGGAGCTTACGTTGATTGCTTTCATTTGCTGATTTCACAATAACAACCACCTTTGATACTGAAAATTTACATCTTATTCACTCAGAACTAGTAATAAAATCCATGTAATAAGCCATGAAGAAAACTTTAATCACAGCACATAATTCTTCCATAAAAGTACACAACAGATCTCAGGAAACCGTGGCAATGAACCCGGAACATGTGATCAGTGAGGAGGCAATGAAAACACCAGTAAATGAAAACACCAGTAACTCAATCACCACACAAGCCTCTGTTATTGCAGGTTGTAAATCAACAGGGTAATTCATGCATTGAGAAATTGGGTTTTGTCTGAGGCTTCATTTGTTGTTGTTGTTTTTTCCTTTAAAAACAAGCTCATGAGTCAAAAGTTCAATATAGCCAGTCCAAAGCCATCTACTTATATATATATTGGTAAAAGTAAAGGTACAAATATACAACGGCAATAGTAAGACAAAAGTACACTTATGTTTACATAGGCACTAATAAGACCACAGACATACACATATACACAGGCGAAAGTAAGACCACAGACATACACATAAACACAGGCAATAGAAAAACCACAGACATACACATATACATGGGCAATAAGCCTGTGCGGACTACCATGTTAATCTGGGACGAAACTTTAAGCACATGAATTACACCCCGTCGTCCCAAAGTGAGTCTCATATACAACATGTTGTGTTACCTTTGAACTGTCGTGACGTGCGTTTGACCTTGAGTTCCTCCCATTCTTGCAGCTTCCTTGTGAACTCATCTGACACGCCTCCTGCAATAACCATAGAAACAGAGATCAGCAAGTTGTCATGGTGACAGTGCTAGAGTGGCTAAAAATGTGAATGAAGATATGATTACAATGATCATGATGGCTATTTTGGAGGTTACAAATGATTTTTATGATAAGGTTGAAAAAGGAAATGGAAGATAAGAAAAAAGTTGATGATATTTGATGTTAATGATATCTAATGATGACATTATGCATGTTGTTGTTAACTTTTTGTGCCACATATAACATGTTTTGTTTGATGGATAATAGGAAATAAAGAAATTTATCTTCCAAACACTGACAGCGTTTCCATACAGACAGGGTTACAAGACACAAGTGCCCATAACGACTAATGCTACAAGAATCTGACATGTTCTTTCTTTCCAACAGGCAATGTACATCTCCAAACATCTCAGGATTTCAACCTTGTTTGTAATCCACCTTCATTAAAGATGATTCAGAGCCCATTGTATATACTGAGCATCTGCGGCATAAATATTTATAACAAGGGTGTGAACAAGTGGTCTCAAACTTCTACAGAGCCTCACTCTAGGAAAACTGGGCTTAATGCATGTGCCTTAAGTGTCGTCCAAGATTAGCCTTTGGGGTCCGTACATGCTAATCAGGAACGAGAAGAGACTTCCTTTAAACAAAAATACCATAAATGTGGAAAGTGTCGTCGCTGATCAGCCTGTGTGGACCATGCATTCAGCCCAGTTATTCGAGAACACAGCTCTATAATTCCACAAAATGTCTTCCCATAGCGAGAAAATAGGCTACATAGCACTAGAACATGACTGTAGATCTATATGTTATAATGAAGTTAATGTGCTAAACATAATATTATTATTTATATATATAACATAGTCCTCATGTAATGCAGCCTCAGTTGAAATCAGACTTGTATCCTCAAAACAGCAATAAAATAAAACAACCACTGTAATGCAGATGTTTGTTAACCTTGGTACAACCATTGTAAATGCAGATGTTTGTTAACCTTGGTACAACCACTGAAATGCCGATGTTTGTTAACCTTGGTACAACCACTGTAATGCAGATGTTTGTTAACCTTGGTACAACCACTGTAATGCAGATGTTTGTTAATCTTGGTACAACCACTGTAATGCAGATGTTTGTTAACCTTGGTATAACCACTGTAATGCAGATGTTTGTTAACCTTGGTACAACCACTGTGATGCAGATGTTTGTTAACCTTGGTACAACCACTGTAATGCAGATGTTTGTTAACCTTGGTAACAACCAATGTAATGCAGATGTTTGTTAACCTTGGTACAACCACTGTAATGCAGATGTNCGGACAAGAAATGTGGCCTCTAGAGTGTTTACAAACCAATGTGGACGGACGACGGACAGACAGACGACGGACAAAGACCGATCCTAAATACTCACCTGAGCAATCAGGTGAGCTAAAAAATATGTTATGTCTGTATTACATTGAAAACAAGGTATAGCATGTGATAATAACAGATATTGACTAACCAAAATAAATAGCTCCACCTATGACGATGAACAACTTCGTGCTCATGTGAGCTAAAAACTATACATAACACTGAAAGAGTTTTAAGTACATTTTAAAATGTGAAATACACTCTGTACATAACATGTCTGTTGTTCTTCTAACAGCATGTATAGCATGTATCCATAAGCTATAAAATGATTGGATTTATCCATTAGGGATATCTTCCCTTTTTTAAGCATGCTTTATTAATTAAAGAGGTGACATCTGATTTACAATCCCCAAAACGTTCCAGAACTTGTTTTTCAGTAAATGATTTCACAGTTCTGTACTGTTACACTGAACTGGGACAAAATGCAATAATCCAGTAATTGTCTCCAAGGAAATACAAGTTAATATCAGCTAATATGATTGCTAGTTACTGGGTCTGTCCAAGGAGGGAGATTGATATTGTCGCATTTTGAGATGAAAGTACAATAAGGATGTGATGTTGCAAAAGTTTTAATAATGATGATATGAATTTGTTTTAGGTTTTTTCAAAGAATTTTGAGTCACAGCCTAAAAAGTATAGAGATTATGAACACCAGTTAACTTTACACTTTCTTTCAATGCAAGTTGCATAAGAGACTCGTCATACTTCAATGGGTCTTATGCCATACGCGGCCAGCGTAGCTCAAGACCACCTGTTCATTTGCTCAGTCTGGTAAGGAGCTTCTCAGTCTGGTAAGGAGCTACTCTGTCTGGTAAGGAGCTACCCAGTCTGGTAAGGAGCTACTCTGTCTGGTAAGGAGCTACTCAGTCTGGTAAGGAGCTACTCAGTCTGGTAAGGAGCTACCCAGTCTGGTAAGGAGCTACCCAGTCTGGTAAGGAGCTACTCAGTCTGGTAAGGAGCTACTCAGTCTGGTAAGGAGCTACTCAGTCTGGTAAGGAGCTACCCAGTCTGGTAAGGAGCTACCCAGTCTGGTAAGGAGCTACTCAGTCTGGTAAGGAGCTACTCAGTCTGGTAAGGAGCTACTCAGTCTGGTAAGGAGCTACTCAGTCTGGTAAGGAGCTACCCAGTCTGGTAAGGAGCTACCCAGTCTGGTAAGGAGCTACTCAGTCTGGTAAGGAGCTACTCTGTCTGCTTATGATACACCTTGGGCTATTTATACCTGCAAGGGTATCTCCAAACAAGACTGTGCTAATTCGCAGGCTGGTCTGGAGTTACGCTGGCCACATATGGTATAAGACTCATTTTCACATCTGGCGGCTCAAATTAGCACTTGTATCATAATAATATTTAATATCCAATCATTTTTTAATGGCTATAAAATGACAAACTACATCGTAACATGTTTGTATGGTGAAAGCAAATATAATTGAACTAGGTATTATTGTGTATATGAAATTAAGATACAATGTCAAGAAAATATATTAATGAAATGTTGTCCACTAAATTGTATACAATATATACATACAACCATTCAAAACCATTCAAAAACTTGATCTGTGCTATTTGATATCTATTCTGCAAAGTTGTACATCTAAGACGAACTAAAGTCTTCATAGGCTTGAAATTGAGCAATGAACCTGGAAACCTTCAGCACTCCCCAACCAATCATGAGGAGCTTACGTTGATTGCTTTCATTTGCTGATTTCACAATAACAACCACCTTTGATACTGAAAATTTACATCTTATTCACTCAGAACTAGTAATGAAATCCCTGTAATAAGCCATGAAGAAAACTTTAATCACAGCACATAATTCTTCCATAAAAGTACACAACAGATCTCAGGAAACGGTGGCAATGAACCCCGAACATGTGATCAGTGAGGAGGCAATGAAAACACCAGTAAATGAAAACACCAGTAACTCAATCACCACACAAGCCTCTGTTATTGCAGGTTGTAAATCAACAGGGTAATTCATGCATTGAGAAATTGGGTTTTGTCTGAGGCTTCATTTGTTGTTAAATCCAGATATTTTTCCTTTAAAAACAAGCTCATGAGTCAAAAGTTGAATATATAGCCAGTCCAAAGCCATCTACTTGTATATATATTGGTAAAAGTAAAGGTACAAATATACAACGGCAATAGTAAGACAAAAGTACACTTATGTTTACATAGGCACTAATAAGACCACAGACATACACATATACACAGGCGAAAGTAAGACCACAGACATACACATATACACAGGCGAAAATAAGACCACAGACATACACATATACACAGGCGAAAGTAAGACCACAGACATACACATATACACAGGCGAAAGTAAGACCACAGACATACACATAAACACAGGCAATAGAAAAACCACAGACATACACATATACATGGGCAATAAGCCTGTGCGGACTACCATGTTAATCTGGGACGAAACTTTAAGCACATGAATTACACCCCGTCGTCCCAAAGTGAGTCTCATATACAACATGTTGTGTTACCTTTGAACTGTCGTGACGTGCGTTTGACCTTGAGTTCCTCCCATTCTTGCAGCTTCCTTGTGAACTCATCTGACACGCCTCCTGCAATAACCATAGAAACAGAGATCAGCAAGTTGTCATGGTGACAGTGCTAGAGTGGCTAAAAATGTGAATAAAGAGATGATTACAATGATCATGATGGCTATTTTGGAGGTTACAAATGATTTTTATGATAAGGTTGAGGAAGGAAATGGAAGATAAGAAAAAAGTTGACGATATTTGATGTTAATGATATCTAATGATGACATTATGCATGTTGTTGTTAACTTTTTTTGCCGCATATAACATGTTTTGTTTGATGGATAATAGGAAATAAAGAAATTTATCTTCCAAACACTGACAGCGATTCCATACAGACAGGGTTACAAGACACAAGTGCCCATAACGACTAATGCTACAAGAATCTGACATGTTCTTTCTTTCCAACAGGCAATGTACATCTCCAAACATCTCAGGATTTCAACCTTGTTTGTAATCCACCTTCATTAAAGATGATTCAGAGCCCATTGTATATACTGAGCATCTGCGGCATAAATATTTATAACAAGGGTGTGAACAAGTGGTCTCAAACTTCTACAGAGCCTCACTCTAGGAAAACTGGGCTTAATGCATGTGCCTTAAGTGTCGTCCAAGATTAGCCTTTGGGGTCCGTACATGCTAATCAGGAACGAGAAGAGACTTCCTTTAAACAAAAATACCATAAATGTGGAAAGTGTCGTCGCTGATCAGCCTGTGTGGACCATGCATTCAGCCCAGTTATTCGAGAACACAGCTCTATAATTCCACAAAATGTCTTCCCATAGCGAGAAAATAGGCTACATAGCACTAGAACATGACTGTAGATCTATATGTTATAATGAAGTTAATGTGCTAAACATAATATTATATATATATATAACATAGTCCTCATGTAATGCAGCCTCAGTTGAAAGCAGACTTGTATCCTCAAAACAGCAACAAAATAAAACAACCACTGTAATGCAGATGTTTGTTAACCTTGGTACAACCATTGTAATGCAGATGTTTGTTAACCTTGGTACAACCACTGTAATGCAGATGTTTGTTAACCTTGGTACAACCACTGTAATGCAGATGTTTGTTAACCTTGGTTTGGCTTGATATTTAAATAATATTTATCCTATCATTGATATTTATCATATGAGCCAATTTTTGTCTGTCCATTTCATGGCTTATCTTCTCCAATTTCATCTCAATCAGAACTGACCCGCAATGGTCATAACAATATTTGGGTTGTTTCAGACGGAAATCATTTATTTGGCAGCAACTGGCACAATCTCCTGGTCTTTCCATTCTAGAAACCCAAGATGTCACTGAAGACTCTCCAGGGAAAACAAAAGTACTCTACAGTGCCATTTATCACATGACCACATTTGAGTCAAGTTCTGAGAAAAATGGACAAAATGCATGTGCGTAAAGTGTCATCCCAGATTAGCCAGTGCAGTCCGCACAGGCTAATCAGGGATGACACTTTCCGCCTAAACTGGATTTTCGCTAAGAAGAGACATCATTTAAACGAAAAATTCCATAAAAGCAGAAATTGTCGTCCCTGATTAGCCTGTGCAGACCGCACTTTCTCAGAACGCGACACAAATTGGCAGATGCTTCTTAGTTAAACATAAATAATAAATATAAATGTTCACAATATAATGTTCAAACACAATATACTAAAATGTAGTGATACACATGGATGTAAAACTAAGTACAGCAGTATAGAACAACCTCGAAAAAAACAACGTAGCACGAGACATAAAAAGAGTTCCTGTCAATTCATATGTAATCCTGCATTATATTTGCAATATTAGATATCACTAGCTATTCTAAGCTAAATCTTGTACTGTGTTCTTTCACACAGCACTACGTCATGAGACATTTGTGAATATTGTCAAATTAAGTGTAGTACGATAATAACATAGCAACTACATAGTGGGTTAATTTTGACAGCTAAATAGATTTCATGTGACAACTTGGCAGAAAGTCAGGGTCAAATATTAAAATGGTGTGTTATAATATGATACAATGGCCTGGGAATTAGAGAGCTGTAAATTCAGCATTGAGATTTAATCTATCTTAAAAATTCTTATATTTGTTTTAACTGAGACACAACATGTTAATTGAAATAGTCACAGTGCATCACTTGAATTATCAACACAAAAACAAAACAATTATTGTCATCAATTTTGTTAATTATGTGTTGTTTTGTTTATATTTTAACCTTAAAACATGCATTATATATCAAATATATGACTGATGTCATATGAAATTGGGTCTTATGCCATATGTGTGATTGGCAGAAGTCTGTTCAAGAGCTACCCTGTCCGCTATATTTTCATGCAAGGTTTTGTGGTCTCGTAAGCGGCCAAGGAAGCACTTGACCAGACTGCATGGATTCGCAAGCAGGTCTGGGGCATGCTGGCTGAATATGTCAAAAGACCCAACTCATATCATAAATATATGACTTCATTTTAATACAGAACAGTCAGGGCCCAGTGCCAGTTTTAATCTTCTGACACATCAAATTGCTTTTACGAAGAAATTGTATCATCATATATCTTATACACAAAGTATATCAACTGATGTCACAATTTGGCAGTGGCCTGTACAGATGAATGGCAGAGCATTGAGATTTGTCTGCGAAATACTCAGGTCTATCACATAACTGGATTTATTACAAGACACCAGACAAACTTGTACTCAGGTCTATCACATAACTGGATTTATTACAAGACACCAGACAAACTTGTGATATACTCAGGTCTATCACATAACTGGATTTATAACAAGACACCAGACAAACTTGTGATATGCAGTGAGCTTGACCACTTTGTTTATTGGAAGTATTGCTATCATTAAAACTGTTGACCAAGAGAAGTCAAGATAGGCCAAGAAAATACTGTTTTTAGAGGCCATTTACATTTTGAAGACAAGTTGCTGATATTTTCTTAGTTTTTTTTGTTTAAGACATGCACTTCAACAGCTTGCATGCAAGTACTCTAAAATAAGCACATCAGAACGGCCAACTAAAAAAACCTATTCTTGCCCATCAAGACCCTGTTAAGAATTGCCTACAAAAAAGGCCCTATCAAGCATTGCCCACAAGAAAGGCCCTAAAAAGAATTGCCCACAAGAAAGGCTCTATCAAGACTATCATAAGAGAGGCTCTATCAATAATTGCCCATAAGAGAGACTCTATCAAGAATTGCCCATAAGAAAAGCTCTATCTACAATTGCCCATATGAAAGGCTCTATCAAGAATTGCCCATAAGAAAAGCTCTATCTACAATTGCCCATATGAAAGGCCCTATCAAGAATTGCCCACAATAAAGGCACTAACAAGAATTGCCCATAAGAAATGCCCTTTCAAGACTATCATAAGAGAGGCTCTATCAAGAATTGCCCATAAGAGAGACTCTATCAAGAATTGTCTATAAGAAAAGCTCTATCTACAATTGCCCATATGAAAGGCTCTATCAAGAATTGCCCATAAGAAATGCTCGATCAAGAATAGCCCATAAGAAAGGTTCTATCAAGAATTGCCCTTAAGAGAGACTCTCAAGAATGGCCCATAAGAAAGGCCCTATCAAGAATTTCCCAGAAGAGAGGCTCTATCAAGAACTCCCATAAGAAATGCTCCATCAAGAATTGCCCATAAGAAAGGCTTGATCAAGAATTGCCCATAAGAGAGATTCTATCAAGAATTGCCTATAAGAGAGACTTTATCAGGAATTGCCCATAAGAAAGGCTCCATCAAGAATTGCCTGTAAAAAAGGCCCAATCAAGAATTGCCAATAAGAGAGGCTCTATCACCAATTGCCCATAAGAAAGGCTCTGTCAAGAATTGCCCACAAGAAAGGCTCTATCAAGAATGGCCAATAAGAGATACTATATCAAGAATTGCCCATAAGAAAGGCTCCAGCAATAATTGCCCATAAGAAAGGCTCTATCTAGAATTGCCCATAAGAAAGGCTCCATCAAGATTTGCCCATATGAAAGGCTCCGTCAAGAATTGCCCATATGAAAGACTCTATTAAGAATTGCCCATAAGAAAGGCTCAATCAAGAATTGCACATAAGAATTGGCTCCATCAAGAATTGCCCATAAGAAAGGCTCTATCAAGAATTGCCCATAAGAAAGGCTTGATCAAGAATTGCCCATGAGAAAGGCTCCATCAAGAATTGCCCATTAGAGAGGCCCTATCAAGAATTGACCATAAGAAAGGCTCTGCCAAGAATTGCCAATAAGGAAGGCTCCATCAAGAATTTCCCATAAGAAAGACTCTATCAAGAATTGCCCATAAGAAAGGCTCCATCAAGAATTGCCCATAAGAGAGGCTCCATCAATAATTGCCCATAAGAGAGGCTCTATCAAGAATTGCCCATTAGAAAGGCTCTGTCAAGAATTGCCAATAAGAAAGGCTCCATCAAGAATTGTCCATTAGAAAGGCTCTACCAAGACTTACCCATAAGAAAGGCTCCATCAAGAATTGCCCATAAGAAAGGCTCCACCAAGAACTGCCCATAAGAAAGGCTCCATAAAAAATTACCCATAAGAAAGGCTCCATCAAGAATTGCCCATAAGAAAGGCTCCACCAAGAATTGCCCATAAGAAAGGCTCCATCAAAAATTACCCATAAGAAAGGCTCCATCAAGAATTGCCCATAAGAAAGGCTCTATCAAAAATTGACT